>JAVQJV010104945.1:0-11195 GCA_036024995.1 Gadopsis bispinosus
ACATGGTTCATTTGTATGTCTTTCACATCATTTAGTTTATATTCAGTGAGAAAATCTTTGCAATGGAAAAATAATTTCTTCTTTTTATTAAGTTTTAGTCTCATTTTTGCCATAAAAGAATGCTTGTGAACTAATGTCTTGCCATAGTTGTTGTTGACAAAATGAACACTGGTTCCACCCTTTATCTCGATCACTGTCACAGATTTACATCGATGTTGTTTGTGTCATGTCCCGTCTGTGTGCGTTACTGTGTTCCACGTCTTTGTTATTCCTAGGCCTTGTATTTCCTGCTTTTGGTCTCTCGTGTCTGCGTTGTGTCCCGTCTCTGCCTCCCTCGTGTCTCCCCGATCGTTCAAGTGGTTTCACCTGTTCCCCTGTGTTCACCTGTGGTCCATCCCCTCGTTAGTGTTCCCTGTGGTGCCGTAGCCGATGTCTGAGTGGTTCCTGTGTGTGAAGTCCGTGTGTTCTTCGTCTCGACGTGTGTGGATATTCGCTTCTGTTCGAGGACCGGCTTACCCTTTTTGAAAGTTCACTTTAGTATCATTAAAGAACATTGTGCTTTCTGGCTGTGTGCTCTTGGGTTCCTCCACCCACACCCAACCGTGACGGTTTGAACGCTCAGCATGCTGTAACCGTCTTGCACAAGTTAATGAATGTCGACTAGAAAGAGTCTTTTGGCTTGAATTTGGTCAAAACAGTTTTAAAAATGGTCATGTCATAGGTATCAAATCTACAAATAAAGCTGTAAGCAGAAGAAACTGCTTTTTCATGTTTTGTATTTTCTTTGTAGGTGACAGTTCTGGGCTTCCTCTGCCAAGTCTGTATGGAAGGAGGACTTGTGAGAAATGTGCATAAAGGCCTCAGCAGTCCGGCGAACCCACGAGCACATGGCAGTTTTACAGTGGCACAGCCCTGATCCTCCAAAGATCTAGTGTGAATGCATCAACTTTAACGGGGCACAGGAAGAGGTGAAGTGAGTCCTAACCAGAGCCTCTAATCAAGCCGTCGAAGTTGTACCCACTTTCATCATGTGTTTTTGTATAACAAAGTACCAACAGAACAACACAGTGCGTGATTGCTTTTCAAAAAAATATGCTTTAATACAGACATTTTTATAACCAGCATGCATCTGTTATCTAATTTAAATCAAACTCAGGACAAAAGTACTCATGACACAAAAAAAAACATTCAACAGAGCCAGGCTTGACGTGCCACGTACAACACAACAAGTGGAGAGGCTTGATATTCAGGGATGGGAGGTGAGAAATGGGAGCTTTAACTCTTGTATATATGCTGCAAGTGTTCCCTCCCCTTATCAGCATGCAGCGTGCAGCAAAATGTAACAGTGGAAGGTTTGTTTGATTTATATCCTGTCTGATCTTCAAGGTGAAGTCACTGCTTCTAAAAGCAACTACACATCTACTGTACCTACGCCTGAAGGTGTGTGTGTGTGTGTGTGAGAGAGAACTGACAGTGTGTGTGGACGCTTAAACAGAAAGTATGTTAGATAGTACGAGTTGCTGACTAGTCGTGGTATTGCTGAGTGGATATTGGCTTAGGGAGGCGGTGCTGTGGGTGGAGATCTTCCAGTGAGACATGGCCTTGTCATCCAGAGGTGAGCAACAAAAAAGGTAAACGTATAAAGCACACACGGAAAAATGACAAATCTGTTGTTGATTTCTGCTGCTGGATTCTCACGGTACCTTGGAACTGTTTAATTAGTTGATGTAAACCTGCCTGACAGCTGGACCCTGATGTGATGACAAGGTGCTCGGAGCAGTCGCATCCTTTCGTTGGCCGGCTGCTCGTTTTTGGATGAAGCTCACTGGCTCACTGAGAGATCTGCAACCACAAGATAGCTTGCCTAAGCTCATGTATGCTCATGAATACACCTTAGAAGATCTGAACCATCCCTGTGAAAAGTAACGTCGGACACTGATGACATGACACTTCTTTGACCTTCCTGCAGAGGTCAGGCCATTCAATAAATACAAGTTCATTGTCACATTTTACGTTTGGCCTCTGCTTGTCTGTCGAAAAGCAGTTGAGAATAGAAACTTTAGGGTTAAATATCTTACTCTGCTAATCTTTTATTTTTGCAAACTAACAGCATATTCTGACAGGCCTGCGATATGGTTGGAACATTTTAACATCAATACATTGAGACATTGACATAATCACCATTAAAAAAAAAAAAAGTCCACCTCTGTGAAACCTGGACATCACTAGTGGCAACTAAACCACATTTTACATTATGTTCCTCTGAGCTGACTTTGTAGGAAATCTGGACTGCCTTACGTCATAAAATAGGATGTTTCTGGTTTGAAAGCTTAATATTACAGAAGCCCCAAAATAACTTAAAGCTGCATAGTTTTTTGTCTACTTGGTGGCTACAGATACACAGCCACCACCATATTACACTGTTATGGCTAATGTGCTAGCAAACAGTTGCCTACTTGCACTCACATATGGAAATAACATATTTTATTAGCATTCATCTGCAATGCTGTTTCTGGCCACCGCATTAATGCAAGTCTAAAATCCACTTTCATTTTAGGTCTGTTTTACCAAGTGGTGAGAAAAAAAATATCTGGGTCTTTGTAAGTGTTCAACTTTCTTTGCAAGCTGGTCCCTAGCTTCACCTGTCCACCATGTGCTGCTGGGCAGATAGCATACAGTTCTTTGCTAAAAACCGCTACCTGGTGCTGAAATGGGAGTTGAAGAGGTCAGTGAGACTGATCCATACTGTTGGTTTAGTGACTGCTGGCCCTGTCCATGGTGCTGTAGGCAGCGGACAGGCCTTACACCAAACCTCATGTCAACGGATTTCACTGTCATTCACTGTTGTTTTGTTTGCTCTCAAAATGCAATTCTCTAATAGGCTAGATTTCCCATCAGTGAGTTATGTTGCCGTTTTATGATCGAGCGACTGGGGTGCGCACCGACTGAAACTGACTTGTTCCGACTTTGGAAATTTGACTGCAACAGTAAAGTAGGTTGAAACGTGGTTTGGTGTAAAGCCAGAGAGATACCCTGACCCCCGCTGATTCAGCACCATGGACTGTTAGCTGAACTAACAACTGCACGAAGAGCGTGTACTCCTGGAGCAATGGCTGTTTGTTCTCAGCATAGCGGGCTGTCGGACAAATGGGCTTTCAGTCCAATGGGACATTTTTTGGGACCACTGGGGTTTCAGAATAATGGGCCAGCAGAACAATGGGCAGTCCTCTGTGATTTTTTAGCACAGTGACCAACTGTTTCACAACACTCAGAGGCAACTTATCAACTACTAACCGCAACACACTGATTAATGCAGGTTATCTAAAAGTGTAGTTTTCATAATTTTATTAACTCACAGCAACAAAGTTTATGAAAAATTAGTTCTCATTTCAAAGAAACACTTGAGATGGAAGCGGACTTGCCCGTCCTCTTTACCATGGTTTTGTGTTGTCCTAATTATATTAATTCATTTGGCACAGATGCATCAATGCTTAATGATACTAAATGTTACTCCTACCTGACATGATTGGAACACACGCTCAGCACATTTCTAACAGACACCGTGCTGTTACTTTTCTTTTAACAGTGAAGCACTGTGCAGCGTAGAGAATACAACAGTGTTTTGACAAATATACAGTAATAGTGAACAAACCATGCACCACAAAGTAGAAGACATTTTAACACTCACTGCTACGTCTACTATGTGACAGTATTTAGCTTTAATATTGCTGTTGACCTGTGCTTAATGATGGGAATACTCATTGCTTTTGTACATGGATGCTCGGATAGCTAAGCCACTCTTGTGCTAGGATATTTATTGGTGCATTTCATGCTGTGCTGCGTTTCATCACAGTCCTATAGAGAGCAATAATACAGGCAGTGAACCGCTCTCTGTGTGTGTGTGTGTGTGTGTGTGAGGCTTGTAGTTGTGTGCATGTTTGTGTATATGTGTTGTTCCCCTGCTGGCACCCCATAAATATGCTGTCCTCCTACTTCTGCAACAGAGGCGACAGGAGACTGGCATCTCCAAGTCCCACTGACCGTTTTCACCAAAGATGAATGCTTTGACCCGAACTACTCTACGCAGGATAAACTAAAGGAAAAGCATCCAAATTCAGAAGACTGCGCCGTCCTCTTGACGAGTGGAGCTGAATGAAGATGCACCGCCAAAGCAAAGTGCTGAAACAGCATAGAAAAACAACGCTTTCTCTGCAGGCGACCATCACAGGGCTTCAAAGGAGAATGCGAGAACGAGATGAAAGGCTGGATGCATTGTGGAATTTTTTTAGCCGTCTCTTTTCCCATTGGGCTAGGAAGGCAATCAATTGCCCTGTAATGTGACACGCCAGCAGGTGTGCAATGGCGGTCAAGAGAACTTCCAAGATATTCTCCACTAACAGGATAGAGTGTCCAGCATGATATCTAGCGGGTAAAGCTCAGAGCAGTTCTGTCTGTACCATTCCTTCTCGTGCCTTGGTTGTTCAGTTTTTTTTTTTCTCAAATATTTAACAAACTACGGAAACATGCTGGAGCGCAAACTTTCTCTAGTTTTTGATGTGTTGGCCTGGCCCTTAATTTCCTTGTGAAAGTGAGAGATATCAAAGAAAAGGCTACAATCATCATCTAAGAAAACCCTTCAAAAGTTCGCACTGCTCCCTCCATCTCCGCACGAAGTGAACAAAAGATTTAAAGTCCTGCCGAAAGTCCAGGGAGGCTCTGAAACTCTGTATCTAGATTACAGAAGGTTCTTATGGACTCAGTAAGAGGACACCTATTGGGATGAGGTTTACGGTCACATTGGACACACTTTGTTCTCCGGGATGGTCAGCTGGGCAAATGAGCTGCAGTCGGTTGGAGAATCGTCAGACCTGGGTGTAGTGCCACCCATGGGGATGCGGGCCGCAATGGCCGACATTTCTCCTGTTTGACTCTCTTCAGTAATTCCTGGTCGCTCTGAGGTCTGGTTCAGGTTTCCTTCTGGGATGGTCCCCCTGCCGGTGAAGAGCTTGATTAGGCACTTCCTGAACTGGACAGAAAACAGGGGAATTAAAAAGCAGTTGGCTTGATTAAAATTATGTGCAATTACTATATTTTAGGTACCATGTTTATAGGACATGAAAAAAGTATGTAAAGGAAAAGTGCAACATTTTGGGAGACTTTTAAGAAGATGGATACCTCTCTGTTTAGTTTAGCTCAGCTTAGCTTGGAAGCAGTGGAACAGCTAGCCTGGCTCTGACTATAGACTAAAATACAACTACCAGCATCCCTCAAAAGCTCCTAATTAACACTTTTGGTTAATCTGTACACAAACAGAAATGCTTCAACTACTAATATGAGCAACACAATGTCTACACAGCCCGTGCAGCCAAAAGCAACACGTTAGCAGATCATCTGTGTCTACATTGGATGTATTCAGGCACAGTATTGAGTGTAGGTCACCCATATTTTGGCAGCGCTCAGAGCACAACATGAAGTAACTGTAATTAAAAGGAAGAAAATAGACTCAAAGCGCTAAAATACACTTGGGGAGCATATAGTGGAGGTGAAACACAAACCGTTACAAGGTTACAGCTGGATTGTTTAAAGTACAAGTGCATCTGTTCCATCAGAAATGAGACAGATGGCTGAAAAAGGCAGTTGAAGCACTTCCTGTGTAGACAAACCTCTGGGGAAAACTCTAGAGTTAAGGACTCGGAGAAGATCATGGCTTTTATTTGCAAAACAAAGAAATTGTGAATTTCTGTTTGCATATAGAATAAATAAAGGACATACCGTGTAATAATTACATTTCATAATTAGTTTCAAAGGTGCTGGCAGGTACATACTTGAACTTTAGAACGAACCTGGCTAGCTTATTCCCCCCTGCTTCCAGTCTTTCGAGTCTCTTAGACATGAAAGAATGATCGATCTTCTCATCTAAGTTTCGTTAAGACAGTGAAATATCAAACTGAACTATTACTTTAATGGATTCAAAAAAGTACCTGACTTGCATTTTCATCCTCACATGCTCACTCTTTTGCCTACATGCCCTTTATGGCCATTAGGAGGGATGAAGCATCTACAGACACACTGAGTCAGTATCTTTTAAACACTGCATACTTCCTGTCGCTGCATTGACCAATGTGCATAAAATCAGTAATTGCAAAATATAATTTTTTAGTGGTCAATCACATTTCTAACAATAACAGTTAGAGCGCATCAGTCACTATATTACACAATGAGCGTGACGACACCCTGTCAATAGTTTTTCTTGGATGAATGTAGCCATTTTCAACAAAAAGCCCCGCATAATTGGTTTGCGCATTACTTTAAATCCAAAAACACTAATGGACTTTTTGTTGGTGTTGAAGCTCCCACTCTGTGAAGCCCCAATGAACTGTCTAATTTAACACACAAGTCCCCTAACTGCTCCTCTTAAACCTGTAGTGCTTTGAAAGAGAGGCAATAACACCTCTGTTACCCTCTAATGTCATGAATAAAGCAAAAGGCTGCAACGTTGCAGTCTGTGGCTGTTTATTCTGGGACCTTAAAAACGCTAGTACTTATATAACATTTCACTCCAATTTGAAAAATATAGCTTTTAAAACAGTCCCGCACAGAGCATAAAGTCATAAAATGTCATCTTAATGGCACAGTGAATAGCCTGGAACACATTTACCCTGAACATTTGCAGCAGATACTTCCATCTGCTGCTTTAAAGCAGTTTAAAGCTGAATTCAAGAGAGTCACAAAGGGTGGTGATACCAATTTCAATCGTATCTAATAAGCCTGCACCATTAATTGTATCACTACAATAACATAATTGGAAGCATATGTGAATGGACATTGCCAAAATAACAAATTGTTAAATATTCCATTTACCTGGACCAAAACCTCTCCAAATAGAGGATGCATTTTAATAAGTCAAAAAATGTATTCTGACACATTTTGTCAGGTACGCTATATGGTTGGGTAAAATCAATCAATTTAAGTCCAATATTTACTCTCCTTGTAGCTCTGTTTCGGTCTCCACTAATGCCAGGAGGTAATATCTGACTCTTTCACTGCTAAATGCTCCACAATGTTCACAAGCTAATTGCTAACTTTGTCTGCCTGCCGTTTGGTGCTGGGACGCTGCATTTGTGACATCAGCATTCAGTTTGATACTCAATAATTTGGTTACACAGCTTTCCCTGCGCAAACCTTATGTTTACCTGTTACACGGCGGACTGTATCTTCAAAGTTATTTTTGTTATCTCTGTATGAAAGGATAAAATGTTTGCCTGGGGAAAACCTATTTTCCCCGACTGCACCACAAATACAAGGTGGCACAGCACAGTCTGTGTATTTTGGATTCAAATGTCGGTTTACTGTCGGGGAGACGGCAGACATCTATTCCCTTTGATGCTTCACCCTGCTGCTGGGTAACATTTTTACTTACTCCTTAAGGTTTGTAAAGGGGACACTAAGTGACCAAATCATGGACTAACGTAAAGAGTGCTCTGGTCACGGAGCGAGCAACAAAATATCCACCCCAAGAAAAGGTCACAAATTGGGATAGGTGGTGCACAGTGGGTGTATCGGAGCTTTTTCATTGATAAAGCTTCTTCCTGCCTCTGGAGACAAGGCGCAAAACCCAAACAATGGGGTAAAATGCTAAAACCCTAGAGAGCTGGGTGGAACTGTAGTCAGACGATAATTCTTTGTGGGTACATCATTATGAGCGACACCTTTCACATTATGTCATTTCTTAGATTCCATTCCATTCCATTAGTGACATAAAAATATGAATTAGTGAAGATTATTTTGGGGCTTCACGTATATCAGAAAGCTTTCTGGCTACATTTCATTCTCAGCACTGGCAGTCTATAACGTCATGAATTACTTTCATGTTTTCATGATCTTTGTATTCTTTGTGGTTATTGCAGCTCTTCGGGATCATTGAGTGCAGGTTGAGAAGAAGTGACGTCAACACATACCATATTCACTTCAGCTGTCAATGACTAGTGGTGTCAGTTCGCGTTCTGAATATAGGTTAGTGAATTCGATTCCATTCCCTACCTTTCAACTGTGCAAAGAGCGCAGAGTGATCACAGTATATTGTACTTTTTCATCTAGTGAAACATATCCAAGGATGCAGGCAGTGAGGCTCTAATGCTTTGAGCTCATGTGTGTTCTTGTGCTTTGAACATTTCTACAGCAGTCATCCAGCCAGAGTCATTGGTGCTTTTGTTAAATACAGCTTTGGGACATGATGGCACTGTAAATATTTCCTTCTTGACAGTCAATTGCTTTCACTGAAGCTCTTGAGCTCTCAGCTGCTCTTATTGCAAGGCTGTGCTCAGACAGTAAGCTCAACAATGACCTTTTATGTGAAGCTCTGTAGAAGTGACCTGTGTTCCCGCAATATGTAGGCTGAGTCCAATTGAGACCCCCAAAGGTCACTTGTTTGACAATCTATATCATCTGAGCATGGAAAGTGCTGAGAAGCGTGGATGTTTGGAGTTTTACAAAACTCAGTCTGTTGCAGCAGGAGCAGAACAAAGTGTTATTTTCCTCAAAACTAATCAATAAAGTTTTCCTCTCACATCAAAGTATATCTTGTCAAAACAGCCCAGACTTAATTTTCTTGCATGCTTTATTTTTAGATCTGTGCTTTGCCTTTCCTATTGATCAAGCATTATGACATTGAGGATCGAAGCCTGCATAAGCCTCACGTGCAATGGATTTTAAATCATACTAGTCTTTCTAGAATGCTCTTTCACCCTCGACCTTTTGACCTAAGAAATACCAGGAGGCTGTCTCCCTATAAAATTGCTATTCCTAGTAGCGGCAGCCATGCATCATAGAAATCCCCTGAGACTGCGGTTCACCTCACCTTGTTATGTAACTCGGAGAGACAGAAAGAGAGAGAGAGAGAGCGAGATGTCACGATCCAGCGCCAGAGGTCAGCTGACTTGTACAAGCACTAGAAATTTGGTTGAAACCATGGGACCTCTGCTCAGACCAGAATCTCCCTGCTAGCTATCCTTATTTGCACCCAGCAATGTCCTAGTGGCTGACATTGAGTGCAGCTCAGAATTGGGGCAATCAGATGGACATGCAGACTGCATGCAGCTCCCTGGCAAGGTAGGTCTGATGTGATGATGGTGTGGTGCCACGAACATAATTGGACTTCTATTCCCCTATCTGAAAATAGATCACTGCAATAGTTTAGCAATAGAGCTGCACAGGACAACTATGTACAGTGGCGACTCCAAGCTGCAGCAAGAGAACTGAGACCTGGGAAAAGTGCTGTGAAAACTGGACACAGTTATGCATGCAGCGTAGCATAATCTAGTGTGGTCCTCCAAGTTTAATGACATTTGAGCAAAACCATCTTGTAGTGTTCCGTCTACTCAGACTCATTAAACTCATTCCCACTCCATAACTGATGTTTTCTGTGTGTGTGTGTGTGTGTGTGTTACACCAGGCACTCACTGGGAATACCCGAACATTAGAAAGTATAAGTAATAAACAAGAGGAGTTAAATTAATTTGAATTTCTTTTTTTAAACGGCCTTGATCTAAATGGACTCTGCTCAGGCTCCAGTAGCAGATTTGTCTTACAGTCAATGTTACAGCTGCCCGACCTTTTTAGCACAGATGCCATCAATACATAAAGCAATTCAGAGTCCCATTAGGTTGCCACATTTGCCAATTAATACGTCCTTAAAACCAATTATTTTGATCTTTAGTGGAACACTAGTAATTACTCAGTAGTCATCATGGGAGACAAATGTCAGTATGCAACAACAAGAACATGATGTTACTTTGGATAAAGAAGGTTTGCTTAACAGAGAAACTGCCCAAACAATTGTGATGTGGCTTAATCTCTCGATTCAAAAGGACTCTAGAAGCTCTTGAACAGGCCTTTTATCCAAAAAACCCCATGTCATTTGTTAAAGGACTGCACAATACCTACTGGCTGCTGTCATATAGTCAATATTTATGCAGTCAATAGTGATTACCCAGAGCGACAGAGAGAGAGAGTGTGTGTTACACTCAGAAAAAGAGCTAGACAACAGAATGTAAAATTAAACAAAGCATGAAAAAGATACCGGCCCTTTCACAATTGCAAGTCTCATAAGCATGCCACAGGAGCCACGCATGAACAATTTTACACTGGATTTTGCGTTTCTTTTATTCATACACCATGCATTATTGAGCGACAGGCTAACACCCAATAACAACAGAAATAAACCCATCTCAGTGTTCTGCAGCAGCTTTCATCTGCTGCATACAGTGATGTGTCTCAACTCTGGCAAAGGAGGAATATAGCTACACTGCTGAAACGCAAGAAAAAAGACTAACATGAAAACTTAGTTACCTGTTTGTTCATGAAGACGTAGATGATTGGGTTGTAGACAGCAGCTGTCTTGGAAAAGAAGGCAGGGATGGAGGCCAGCCTGGGGTCAAGGTCAATGGTTGGATACGCGGTGACCAGTATGGCGAAGGCGGCATATGGCGTCCAGCCCACCATGAAGGCCACAATCATCACCACCACCATACGGGTCACCTGCCGCTCTGGCTTCTTGGCAGTGGCCAGACGGCCATGAGATACCTGGATGAAGCAGAGAACCATGACTACTGTAGCTGTACACTACTGTGTAATTTACCAGGGAGTTCACCTATTAGGATATGAACAAATACGGGTTTTTCAATGCTGATACTTTGACCCAAGTATTTTGTTTGAATACTCCCAATATAAAAATCTTGTCAAAGATTCTGCGTTAGAAAACATTCATTCTGAGTTTGAGCTTTGTATTTGAATCTGATTTTGAGCCTTTGAAACAAGCACACGACACTAACAGCACCACTTTAGCTATACTAATGAGATTCTGTATTTTAGGCAACGTCACCAGTCACTTATGTAATAGTAGGGAGTCTCCCAGACACATTACTGTCTTAAAGAAAGGATTACTTTACTAAAATAAAATGAAAACTCCACAAGGCACCTTTTAATTAGACATCAAAGTTTCCCTACACAGCTTAATTGTTACAGATCTAGCCCTCTACTTCCACTTAGTGTACTGTGGCTGCATATACAGAGAGTCACCTGAAACAGCGTGGCTTCTATTAGATGGCAGTTTCCTGTTTTGTCTGGCTGGCAACCAGCCTTGAGTGCAACCTCCATATGTCAACTGCAGATTGCAGATTATATATATATATATATAT
>JAVQJV010104948.1:0-14199 GCA_036024995.1 Gadopsis bispinosus
GAGATTCACACAACATAGACACAATATATGTAAGAACAAAAACACTCACACGCCTCTGGTGCAGCATTTTCTTGGACACGGTTGGCCTTCTCTCTCAGCCACCATCCTTCAGAGCAATCCACATTGGTCTGTAGCTCAGAGGAGAAGGGCTGCGAGACTGTGGATCCAGAGATTGAGTACTGTTCAAGCTGGGGGACTAAATTAGAGGTAGGTCTGCCGCATGGACGGGAGAGACAGTAGCCTGTGCACTGGGATTCCACCCTCTCTACGAGAGAAAATTCTTCCTTTCCTAACCCTTATCGACCTTGATTAAATCCCTACCCCTTATCCTAGGCTCTGAACCTAACCATCCTTGACTAACTGCCTAAACCTAACATCAACTCAGGTGTCAGGTGAACGGGCCCCTTGACCTGTCCTTCCTCCAGCACGAGGAATTTGCAAGTATACAGAGAGACCTGTTGGTACAGAGGGGGATGTTTAACTCAGTTAACCCCCCTTAGTCTCTGCTATTTCTCATTTCACTTTTTTCATTCACATGGGGTCTGAGATGAGACTGGCGGAGGGGCCTTGAGAGGCATGCCCGTGCCTTGTCTTAGACCTCCATCCAACTGCGAAGTCAACTGACAATGCGGGGAGGTCTATGGAGTACGAATCATCCTAACCCCTCTATCCCCATGTTATCATTAATGAGCAACGTGCGCACACTTCCATCCCATCCTCAGTGATCCTTGAGGCACATTATTCACCCCTAGAACGGTGGAGATGGGGCCCAGTTGCTGCATTCTCCCACAGCTCTCCTGGCCCAGAACAAGAGTGTCACAATCTTGCTCTTCCACCACTGATTTCCCTCCTTTCCCAGCTTAGAGAAAATGAGGAAGAGCCCAGATGCAGGAGCGCTTGTATGTGCCCTGTCACTGCTGTCTGTGAGGGGAGAGAGAGAGAGTCAAGACAGACAGAGACAGAGGTAAATTAAATAATAGCAATAACATCAATAATAATAACTTCATTCATATAGCACCTTCATAAGCACACTGTCTCAAAAAGTACACAGTGACATATGAGCACTGTGAACATTTTAAAACGGATGCCACACAACACACATAGATAAACATTATCAAAACCAATCAAACACGAACTATGCACAGCTGCAGGAGCATCAAGTCATGGCCAATCTATGAGTTTCCAACCGAAATCCAACCGTAATGCAATTACTGTTGGGTTCAAAACACCACAAAATACCTGTACTCTCCAGAAAGTTGGGGTTCTTGACATGACAGAGGCTGGTCTCGACAGAACATCCAAGCAAATACATTTTTACCACAATGAAATATAAACAGGAAATCTAGCTAGTGGGGAAGTGAGACGTTATATACAAGTACGTGAGTGTGTGTGAAAGCTACAATGGTGGGCCAACCATGCGGTCAGGGTGTGTTAGAGAAAGGAAAGGAGATAGCAAAGGAACACAGAAGCACATATGCACAAAAATGAACACAACCGCCCCTGAAAGTGAAGCGGGATAACTAGTCAGACTAAATTTGATTCTTAAAAGAACATAAACAGGTAAAACAGCACTCAGGTATAACAAGGTATATAGCATCAAAAACACAAGATTTAGAGTTCACAAAGATACTTTCTTAACTAAATCTGCCCAGATATCAGCCTTACTTGAGGGGCCACTCCGTGGTCCCCGTAGTTATAGGTGGTTCGGTCCGTTTGTCTGATGCTCGTCAGCAAAGACACGCGTCTCCTTTTGGTCCTCAAACGTAGTGGTAGAGAGAAATAAGAAGGGAAGCAGGTCGCCTTTCTGTTCTTCAAAAAAGAAAAATCCACTGTCTCTCAGTGGAAGTTCCAAAAACAGGTTGTACCTGGTATTTACCAGAGTTCTTGAACAAAATTAAGATAATCTTACTTGACCGTGGCCAAATGGTGATCAGAAAAACTTAAAGTCTTTGTTTGAAGAGGAGGGAAACTCTTCTAGAAGCACGCTGTGATGGAGGTCTCTTTTTCAGCAACCAGGAATGCAGCGCAAAGAGACGGAGGCCTCTCTTTATCAGCCAGCAGAATCAGGGCACAGAGGAAGATTTTGAATCTTCCCACAGCTTATATTGACCAGATGATGTCATCGGTCACAGGCTACCTTTGGCCAATGGTAGCTAAAACCTGGATCATTGGATGGGTTTCACACCTAGGTGTGAAATGTAAAGGATCTTGGGTAACTGAGTCTGTATTGCTCCATCTTCTGGATGACAGAGGGAGCATGCAGTTACAACCTGTATTCTCTGGTTTGCTGTGGCCCTACAACAGTGTGGGAAGAAGAATGCGGGACACACACTTACCCATCTGATGCAGGACCACTTGCACTGTGAGCTGGATCACAGCTCTTTTGACAGCCTTGACCTCTCCTGTCAGCTGCCGCAGTGAGAGCCGACGGGAGGGGGCTCAGTCCCGGCCGACACATCTGCACGCTCCCTCTCCTCAGCTCTTCCACACTTGCAGATGGCCGCTTCTCTTCTCCCTCCTCCGCCTCAGTCGCTATTGCACCCCTGGTAGGCCAGAGTCAGTGGCGCTACTTACTGACCTACCCAGCCCAGTCTTCTTGGGTTTTCATTCCATATGCCTAACCCTCTACCAGGACTCTTTAGTTTAGCCTCTCACCTGTGGGTGAACCAGAATGGCTGTACCCAGCAGAGCTGAATCATATCTGGTAGGGCAGGAGAACGATCTGCTGGGTACAGCCATTCTGGAGCGGTGCATGGATGACTGAGGCACACAAGCCCCCACGCCACAACAAGGCAGGGTCCATTCCGCACACTCCCTTAACAAGCAAAATCACACTGAAACTGAGAAGAAATATCTAGTTTGTTGTCTGGATAAGTCAGCAGACTTTACACACAGCGAATACCACAAGTTGTGCGATAAAGTAGCTCGTAGGACTGACCACAGTAATCTGCTCACCGAGGACTTCATAACGCTTCATCGCCGCATCAAACACGGAGTCAAATGGCTTTTGACAGCCTTGACCACTCCTGTCAGCTGCCACTGTGAGAAGCAACAGGAGATTGCTCAGTCCTTGCCGGGACGCCTTCATCTTACCTCTCCTATTCCAAATGCGCAGCTGGTTGCTGCTCCTGCTCTCCCTCATTCACCTCCATTGGAGCCTGGAAGACAATAGCACCATTAGTGTCTTCATCCTCACCACAATGAACAGTACTAGAGAACAGGGCCACTTGCATAATAATAAATCATTTTTGTCACGTGATGGGGCTCAGAAAACACGATTGAAGATGCATGATACAGATGTAAACAGAGCACAGACAGAGAAAAACCACACCGTGACTTATAGGTTTCACAGACATTAATTAGATTAATTCAGTTCAATTTTCTTTCCGTCGCGCTATATCATAACAGAGTTATCTCATAGCACTTGTTAATATAGAGCAAGTCTAGACCAACTCTATATGTATAGACCCCTCAATTGCACCATGAGCAGCACTAGGCAACAGTGGCAAGGAAAAAAACATCAAGCAGATCGTTTTTTTTTTCTTTCCATAACTGGATAATTATCTGGTGAACCCTAAGATTCATTTTGTGAGATTTCTTTTCTTAGAACTCTTGTCTTACATGCTTCAAATCCAGTGGCTTTTCTAGTATTAAACCTGCAGGCATTTTCAGACATTTAACACATTTCTATTGCAGTGCTGGGACTGCCTTTGGTTTTGTGTTAGAGCTGTGGTATCAGGTGCTTGGTGGATGAGGTGACCTGGAAAGAAAAGGTTGTCATGACAATAGTGTTAAAGCCAGAACACATGTGACAGATGAGCAACAGAGAGGCTGTGGTGGCTCTCATGCTGGACATTGAAACCCTTGTGGGAATTTATTGCGTGATTATTATGGACTTATGGTGGCAGCAGGTTTGCTGGCCAAGCAATCAACCAGTCACAAGGGGAAATAGCCGATGACATATAGATGTGTTTGTCATCAGACAACTGTACTATCATAGAGAATTATGGAAGGCGAGGCGTTGTGGAAACCACCGGCTTGATGTTAAACCAGCGAGTTAGGAGCCAAATGTTGTTAGCAGGATGAGAAAAAAAAGTTGCCTGAAAATGTTATTTTTCATGGCAGTGAAACACATTAACAAAGTCAAGTTTTTGCAAAGATTTATGCAAATAAGAAAAGTAGTCAAGCAATTAAAGCCGCAAGAAATAAAAAAGCAATCAAGATTATAGATCAAGGCCTAACTAATTTGTAAAACAGAATCCACATCACAACTGCACAAAGATAGGCAACATGCTGAAGAGCAAAAACATGAATATAATAGCATTTGGCCAGATATTTACCCAGATGTTTTCCTCCGGGCTATGTAATAGAACTATAGAGCAGGTGTCAGATAAGAGACTTTGACAGGGATGGTGAATATGTAATGGGTGAGGGTGTTGCAAAGGAAGTTCAAATACAATTAAAAAGTCATTTGAGGTTAAATAAGTGTTTTATCCTCATTAGTCAAACTGCACCAGACCATGTTGTTATTTAAAAAGAAAAACCCAAACGTATCAGACTTAATCACAAAGAAAAGCATGTGAAACCCCTAATTAACATATAGTAGGTTTGTTCATCTTTGTCCAAATTGTGCTGGTGTTCGGAGGGTATACACAGTGAGCGACAAATGATAACTTAGGAGAAAGATGCCCCCCCTCACTGCAGGAGTTGAACTTACCAATTTCACATGATTTTAATTGGTTTCTTTTTCAAAATTCAAAAGGTCTTTTAGTTTTAAACTTCCGGAATGAAAATGTGTCAGTTGTAGGTTTAATAACATTATGAATAATTCTTAACGCATTTTACTTTGTACGTGAAGAAACTGTGAACTTTTAACAAGTGACATGAGTGGTAATGACATCTATGTATATAAGCAAGTAGGCACAGAACTCTCCTTTCTGGGAAGGGAGAGCTAATCGGCCAGTTGTGGTGTAATGTTTGGCTGGTGTGTAAAAGAGCGTAAAACAGTGTGCGGAAGAAGGATTCTTTCAATTCCCAATTGAAAATGGTTCAAAGGGAATCTTGCCGATTCTTCCTACTGACTGATTCTTTTTTACTGTCCCCAGATCAATTTTCTTCTGCATGTTTAGGACATTTATAGACTAAATATATGGACATAAATTGTTTATGCAATGAATGAGAAGTGAAAACAAAATAGTATAATAATGTAGAAAGATTAGCATACCATTATGAGAAATCAGGTGATGAATTATTCTTTATTTCAAACAAAGTTAATTAATCAGTTACTGCTGGCTATTCTGCCAAGATAGCTGGTTTATTTGATATTACTTTCATTCCCATCTCAGGCTTCAATCCAAGAAGGATCAGGCTGGAGCATGGATACACTCTTCATCCTGATGGTCACGCCCCAGGTCTTCTTTTTCTATTTATCAAGGGATTTCATTTGCTGAGCACTCTTATAAGAGCAGTGCTCACAGGTCATCCATTCAGTTGGTCCTATGGGGAAATTCTTTCACGGCACATCACCTAGCATTCTGAAATAGCCCAAAAGGGACAGTGGACAATACTGTACACACTTACAGGGAGTCTACTTGTATATGCAAAAACTATTTTAGACAAATCATTTCTTGATCCCGTTTGAACTGCGACATGAATTACGCGTATTATGTTGGTCAGTTTAAAAGACCATTTTGCAAGTCAAGTAAGTCGCAGTTTGTCGTAAAGATAGTAAAGTTTTGTTTTGATTGAAGCCATACAGTGAACTACATCTCTCATCTTGAACAATATGCATCAATGCCAACATGGCCTTCAGTGTAACATTATCTTATCTGATGTGTTTCATCCAGTAAGTCCTATTATTAGCCGGGAAGCGGGAGAACGAGAAAAGACCCGTCTTTCATGTGGCTACATCTCGGTGCAAAACGCAGAGGAATCGTAACTTCAGCGGCTTGGTGTAGCTTGTGGAGAGAGAAAATAATAACATCACTTATGTGACTTTTGGGTGTGTAAGTCTTCCGAGTTACACATTTTCACGGTCTTATACTTCAACAGTTTTACGACAAACTGATTTTCTTCACTTGCAAAATGATCTTTTAAATTGACAATCATCATATGTGTGATTCATAGTATCTGCATATGTCTGAGAGGGACTGATGAGGTTTGCCCACTAGACTGAGAAGCTGAGGGAGGGGAGATGCTGGGTAGGTGGCAAGACATGTTATAAGAAAGTAGGGCAAGAGAAAGAGTAGGGTGCAGAAAAAGAGAGAGAAAAGGTAGAGTGGAAAATAAAGAGAGAGACATTTACCTGTATATAACCCCTGGAGATGTAGATACAGATGAAGTACAGGGGGCAGAAGTCCTGTATTAACAGATAAGATTTAGCCAGGACAAATTTCTGCAGCTTATCTTTTTATTTCCCCCACCAGAGACAACCCATCTTGATAAAAATCATTTTAAAAGTGATGCATGGTCACCAAAGCCAAAAACAGTACCCTGATGTGCCAGCCAGCTGAGCCGCAAAGAGAGAAAATGCTACATAATAAATGCCCCCATTGAGGGTTGCATTCCCTGAACCAATGTAAGTAAAAGACTTTCCATTTGCTTCAGGGAGGGATTGGTTTAACAAGGAGGGATGCTCTTGGCACACTCTTTTATGCTGCTAAAAAGGCTGCTGCATTTCTTTATTTCTGTGTCTTTTGGTGTTAAAATGTTTTTATATCAACTGAAACATGTTTTAATGTTGGTGATTAATATGAAAATGTAAGTGCATTCCCATCCCTTTTCATTCAGCTTGCCTTTTTTCGCATTCTCCTTTCTGGTATTGCCAGCGATGTGAACATGAACACAACTCTGTGGGTATAGCCCACACTTAAAGATCTTCTGTAGGTGATTCATGAGGAAAGAACATGAGGCGGACATGACATTGAGTTAGTGTTGCTGCATAATAGATGTGATTTACCCAGACGTCAGCCTTCAGCTTAAAATACCAACAAACATTTTTCCATTTCATGGGGTGGAAATGAATCATGTCCCATTCTATAAAAACTTAAACCATAGTATTTATTTAGCATGTAGGAGATGCTGTAGCAGATCCTGATGTAGAGGACGTCAAGGTCTGGTTTGACAGCCAGTGACCCTGGAAAGACCGGATGTTTCCAACAAGCACCGGTCCTTGCACTAGTCATCAGCTTAATGTTGTTCTTTATTTCTGAACAACTTTTTGATTTTTCACTGAAAGCAAAGCAAACTTGTAAAGTTACAGTGTATGTGATCAGGTACTCAAAAGTGAGTTAAGAAGTTTATTTTAAAGGGGAAGCGTCTCCCAGTATCAGACATTCAATTAATGTCGATTAAACTAAATGAACTTGAAGATTTTAAGTCTTCTTGCACGAGCTGTGCTCCAACACTCAACTAGTTTTGAGCATGTTTTCATGCTTGCGGTGTTGCTTTTGCACACTCTAAAACACAAATGTCCTGTTAAGTGAAAGTACTTAAGTATTAATTGTAATTAATGCACTTAAAGTATCAAAGATAAGAGTACTCCATGCAGGAAAATGGGATTTTACTAACTTGTGCGTAGTAAAACTGCATCATATTTAATAAGCATATTGTATATCTTATTATGTAAAATCTTCATTTGTTCAGTAATTAGAACAAAAAGAATGTAGTGGAGTAAAGTGAAGTGCACTATTCCCCTCTGAACTGTTGCTTTTTTCGACTTACTGCTCCCTGTTCATGCATGAGTGAAAATGGTCCATCAAGTCCCTTACAAAGAGTTGACATGGGAAAAGCCACGTGTGCACTCACAGCACTTGTCTGTTCAACGTGGACATTATTATCCATGTTTGTTGTACGTGTCATGTTGGGTTCCCTTGTGGGATAGAGGCACGTTGGAGCGACCTTTGAGAGAAAAAGAGCATCTCTGACTTTCTAAGATGTGACTTTCCGCTGCAGGCAAAACCCGAAAAGCTCTGCTCCCCTTATGCAGCACAACACCACTGGGCTGACACGCCCTGACAGTATTAGTCTGAAACTTCAGATCCCGACAATGATTCATATTCAAATGTTATCGATCTCGTGACTAAACATAAAAAATCAACTGTTACAAGATGTGACCTTTTGCTAAAATATGACATTTCACTTTTAACACGCGACACCGCTCTGCACTGTCAGGAACAGAGCATGTCACTTCCATTGTGTCCAACGGAGGAAAATCACACACTCCCCAGGTAGTTTAACATCTACTACCTGCAGTGACGACACTGACCTTCAGACAGACTAGTTGAGCTGTCAGGTTGACTCAACCCCAGTTAAAGATGTAGGAAAGCAGACAAGGTGGTGGAAAGGGGAATTTTACGGCGGGCAAGGTGACACGAAAAAGATATTTCGGAAAAGGTCACGTCGTTTACTTCATTACCTCCCGAAGGCATTATGGAAGACGTGTGCATCTACTTGCGGAGAATGGATGCCTGCATTCTTTCTTGCATCCAAACATATCCATTCCAGCGGAGTGTGTGTGTGTGTGTGTGTGTGTGTGTGTGTGTGTTTTTTTCTCTGTGTGGTATCTGACACTTTCAGACAGCCAGTAGCATGACTCAGTGAGGGAGATGACGTGATCACTGGACCATGGTCTGTCTTATCCTGTCACACACACACAAGTTACTTTTTGTAAACTAACCAAGGCCAAAATATAATTGTACATTAAAGCCTGTAAATCCCAGCTGCCAGCTAATCATTAAGTGTCTGGAAAAGGTGATTTCCTTGTTGTTAAATGAACACAAAAGCAAGCCAGCAGAGAACGTCTTTAGCAGCTGTGCATCTTGCAGTTAACTTGATGGCACGATTTGAACGATGTCCTGTTTGATGAGAATCTTCACCAGAAAACCTGCAGCATTGGCCGTGTTATGAAATGCCTACAGCAACCTATTTCTAGCTGTAGAAAAGTCAGAAGTAGTGTAGCGTGATGTTATTACAGCGCAGCAAAGCCTCTCAGGGAGCAGGTTGTGGTGGATCGATGAGTCAGACTACTGCTTGGTGTGATCTTTTTTCTTTTTTAAATCATGACTACAATCTTTCAGTAACTTTATAATAATAATAATAATAATAACTTTATTTATATAGCACCTTCAAAAGAGTTTACAAAGTGCTAGACAAGCAGAAACAGGATACTCAGAAAGCAATGAGACAGAAGGCATTGAAAGATAAAAAGCAAACAAAAGCAAGAGATTAATAAATACAAAAAACATAAAAGAACTAAAACCAATAAAAGCGATAAAATGACAATATAAAGAAAAAATATAAAAACGATATAAAGACGACATCACATGAAAGCTAGTCTATAAAAGTGATTTATCTCTTCCTTATCTCCTCAGGCAGGTCGTTCCAGAGTCGAGGGGCCCGATTACTTTAACCAAGTAATTCTTCTTTTAACCGTGACCACGACTGATCCCTAATTTTAACCAAGTCCCCCCTTTTCAGAATCATGGGAGATTTGAACACCTGGTGTTGACTCTGTTTTTATGGCATAAACAGCTCAAGTGGCATTCAGCCTGACACGACCCATTTTTGCAGTAGTGTTTACTGCTATAACACTAATCATGTGCACGTATAATCTATAAAATTCTATCAATGTTGAGGATCACTATGCAGTTATTTTTGACACTGGTCGAACATCGTTTTCTTTCCACAGAAAACAGTGGCAAAGGATCAAACCCAACTCAGTTTAACATCCTACAACAAGAAAGTACTACTGTAGTAATCACACACCACACATTTGATTGAAAATTAAAATGTTTAACTCTGTTCTTGATGCCCTTTATAGTTTTTGAAAACATAAAAACCTTTGAGGAATTTTTAGTCTCTTTCTCAGTCGACCACTTAATACTACATGTATTTTGCACATAGGATGAAAGCCTACAAGGGTGTATATATGTATATATAAGACTAATGCCAAAATATTGAGCCCAATTTCAACCTTGGAGATACTCCTGGATATGTTAAACAATTGTCTGCAAGAAAGGGAAAAACCTAAGATACACTGTGTGTGTGTCCGTAGGTCAACTTAAATTATGGAAAGACTAACAAATCTTTCCTCCTAACTCTTCTGCTACCATCTTTCCTTCTTATCCTCCTTCCCTCTCTCTCCTCCTCCTACCCCCACCCCCATCATTTCTTTCTTCTCTTCCCCCTCAGATTTGTATCCAACACATCATTTGAGGGCCAGAGCGGTTTTGTATCCAGAGACACTCACAGCCAGAATGTCATCTCAGAGGCCCATCACTACATCTGGTCCCTCCAGCTGGACCCCCTAGGCCAGCCAACCTGGACCCGCCTGGGCCGCTGGCGCAGGGGGAAAGTTCTGATGGACCAGGGGGCCTGGCCAAGCCATCAGGGATCTGGGGGCGGAGGTGACTGGCGCCGATCCACGCGGCTGCACATGCGGGTGGTGACACTGGTGGAACATCCCTTTGTATTTACCCGGGAGGTGGATGGGGACGGATTATGTCCCGCAGGCCAGTTGTGCCTCGACCCACTCACCAATGAATCTTTGGTTTTGGAAAGACTTTTCCAAAACCTAGCAGGACCCAACGTATCTTTTCCCACGGACCACAAGAAGTGTTGTTATGGTTACTGCATTGACCTGCTGGAGAAGCTGGCAGAGGACATGGGCTTCACTTTCGACCTCTATATCGTAGGCGATGGGAAGTACGGGGGGTTGAAGAATGGTCGCTGGACGGGATTGGTGGGGGATCTGCTGAGTGGCGCTGCCCACCTGGCTGTGACATCTTTTAGCATTAATTCAGCCAGAAGCCAAGTCATTGACTTCACCTCACCCTTCTTCTCCACCAGCCTGGGAATCCTGGTCAGTACCTCTCTTTCGCTTGCTTTCTTACACTTTTTCCTAATATTACTTGTTATATATCTCACTTCTGTTACTCTTTGGCCCATACTTTGCTCTCTGCCATCAACCTCAGCTCAACTTTCTGGGCTTGGTATGCTGGTGGTTAGTATCAATGTGGCAGAGTTTTATTACTGCAAGCCATACGCTATTGGACTTTAATGCAATTCCCCATATGTTGCTGGACTGGTGAGTGTACAGCTTTGTGTGGTGACCCTATTACTACAATTACTATACGCACTCTCATCGGCTGACAAGCATAGTGATGGTGGTAATCACTCCCTCCTCTTATCCTCTTAACATGCCACTACAGAGGGGAATGTTCTGCTTTTTCTCTTTGCAGTGGCTGTCTCTTCTAATATCTATGTTGTTCTTCTACTTTTTTCCCCATTTCACTGTAAATTTCTCTCTCTCAAAAAACGTCACAAACGCCACCTTTACCAGTAGATATGCTTTTGATTGCAGTTTGTAGCTTCCCCGTATGAACTGTTATGATTAATTATGGTACTTTTGAAGTACCACTTTTTGGGACTGAAACTTTCCTCCCATCTGCTCCCAATGTTTTCCTTCCCACTCCATCTCGCTTCCATGAGCTTCTGTGAAGCTCCTGTTTCAGCTCCTTGCTCAAACTGGTGAAACAACCCAACGTATAATAATTTATTGAATTTCTGAAGAGCAAATAATCAAACACCTTAACCCAATGCTGAACCAGCTGCAGCATATAAAAACAAACAGGAGAACAGATAATACTGTATAAAACAGATACAGATATGCCAAATCCCCAGAAAAAGTTGCAATGCAAGTTTACTTTCAGACTCTAATTTTGGGGGCTTATTCTAAATGTGAACAATTTTGGATAATGACATCAATTTCTTGCTTTTATTGTATCACTAACAATTTCAATCCTGTAATTTAATCCTGCCCAGGTTCGTACTCGCGACACAGCTGCACCCATCGGTGCCTTCATGTGGCCTCTCCACTGGTCCATGTGGCTCGGCATCTTTGTCTCCCTCCACGTCACTGCTGTTTTCCTTACCCTGTATGAGTGGCACAGCCCATTTGGTATGACGCCACGTGGACGCAACCGCGACCGAGTGTTCTCCTTCTCCTCAGCGCTCAACGTGTGCTACGCTATTCTCTTTGGGAGAACGGTGGCCATCAAGCCACCAAAGTGCTGGACAGGCCGCCTGCTGATGAACCTCTGGGCCATCTTCTGTCTGTTCTGTCTGTCCACCTACACCGCTAATCTAGCTGCCGTCATGGTCGGGGAGAAGACCTATGAACAACTGTCAGGGATACATGACCCAAAGGTACAAAAGCCAGACCAGTCAAACACTGCAAATGACTCTTAATATGAGTAATGAGACATTAATACAGTCTTTTATACCAAAGTTAGAACAGTTTAGGTTTTACTTTACTTTTTTCGATGTGCGTCTGTGACTGGTTTGAAATGGGCAGGACTCCGTACTTCCTTGCACGAATCAAGAGTCAGCAACATCTGAATCAGAACCTGATTACAGTTGTGGGTCACCGTCAGTCAAATCTGATCAAAACACTCCCATACAGTCCCGATAGAGCACATTAACAGGGGTTTTGGGTGTTAAAATCTTAATAAATAGCACCTGAATATTTTAACTTGCTTATTTAGTAATGACTATGTATCTAAGTGATAGAGAAATGTTTTCAGGGGCTTTAATTTGATCTGAAGATGACATACATATTCTTCCCATGTTGTTTTAAATAATGGTGTTTTGGTTGTTAGGTTTGAGATGTTCCCCACAAACATTTTTTTTTTCATTTTAAAATGTGGTTTTGAAATTGACTAGGTTTAATGTGTTTGTTTCTTCATGCATTTCTGCAAACATGTTTAGTTTCTCTCAGATTCATGATGACTAACAGGTTGTTGTAGAATTTCTCTTTAAAAATGTCCCTGAAGTACACTTGCTAAAACTGCAGACATTTTGTATACATTTTAAAAGAGCTTTTCTTGTGAAGAATACAGTTCTTTAAACTTTAAGTCAGCAAATATACTATTTAATTGAAGCACCTTTGTAAGGCTAATCAGGGTCAGGTACTTTTTGTCAACTCACCAACTCGCTGAATAACAAGAGCGCAGGGATTTTAAGAGTCAGTCCCAGAAAAGTAAAGAAAAAACAATCAATTCTCTCTGTATCTATAAAAGGCCCACTGAAGAAAAGAGAAACAACAGACTGAAATGAAAAATATCAATATTATAAATTTAAATGCATTCTATGGGTAACTGGGTTTATTTCTTCTCTTCCTGCAGTTGCACCATCCCTCTCAGGGATTCCGATTTGCCACAGTGAGAGAAAGCAGTGCAGAGGACTACCTCAAGAAGAGTTTCCCTGAGATGCACGAGTACATGAGAAGATACAATGTCCCAGCAACACCCGATGGCATACATAATCTCAAGTAAGACAATGTTATACACACTGTCAAGTCCACATACATCAGGCAGACACACACATTAGCATCCAGGTACACGCTAAGAAATCATGCACCGTACATTCACAGTAGTTTGTCCTCTAATATTCAGTTAGTATCCAACCAGTTATCTCTTGCTGTCATCATTCCCTGAAAATCAAAGGAAAAAATAAACCATATCTTATTTAAAAAAATAAAAAAAGGAATGCGAGTTGCGTGTCCAAGGAAAGTCAAAATTTGAAAAAAAAAAACACCAACTGCTGTCATTCCCCACCACAAGCTTTCCCTTTTGCATTCAGATCACACCCTCCTCCTTTCCCTGCCATTGCTGTCATCCTAAGCTGCTTCGACATTCAACTGGCATCCCCGTGGAGCAAAGCAGAATATACTGAGAAAAGGCAGCCGGAATGCAGGCCTAGGCTGGGTAGGACACAATCTCAATGAAAGAAACAAGATTTATTTTTTTTACTGAGCTTGAAAAATGCTGATTAGAGGGTTCAAGATAAAATGTCATCTTTAGAAAATTACAACTGGGAAGCAAGACAGCGTGTAAGTGCGCCGCAATGCTACTTTGAACACTCGGTGCTCAGGGTTTACTCCCCAAGGGGCCAGGCATTAGCTCTAAGTTACATAATCATATAGTATGCTATGCGTGCTTTGGAAATTTTATAGTATAATGCAACCTTCTGTATACTGCATTGACAGGAGTAGGCCCATGTGGAGAATAAAACATTCATGAATTGGTCCCAATAAAACTGGATTTTGGAATTGCTATGGACATCTTTATAACAGGGTATCCACAGGGTTTTAAAAAGTATTAAAAGGTATTATATCAGTTTAGCAAACATTAACACCCT
>JAVQJV010104956.1:0-11330 GCA_036024995.1 Gadopsis bispinosus
GTGGTGATGAGCAGCAGGTGTGTCCACACCCAGGTTCCTATTGGTTGAAGTCTTTCTACCGGGATGAACACAGCTGCCACCACTTGTCCCAACCTTCCCCGTCCTCGTTGCCAGGTGACGGTGGTGCGTCCGGCCACGCCCGCAGGTCCGCCACAAAATGTAGAAATGTATTTCAAATTGTAGTTTCGTTAGCACATAATCAGGCATCTGCTACTTTCCCTCAGGACCCTGACCGTGATGAAAGAGTTCTGATGTCGCCATATCACCAAATGTGCAAGATGTGGTCCTTGGCCTTCTGTATGCCATGAACATTGATCATCCAAAGCACCTTTGAAGCAATTCAGACTTTTCTTCGAGCTTGGCTCTCAATGCCCAAAATGCACAAAGACTCACTTTTGCTGTGAATGTTAATGGTGAAGCCAGACATGACTTTAATCTGTGTTACAGCTCAAGTGTCAGTTTCCAGATGACGATGTGATTCAAGATGTGCATATCCAGTGTTTCAGTGTCGGTATCTGTTGCACAGGTGGCTCTGGATTTTAATTTAACATAAACTGAATTTGTTGAGGCCCAGTAGTATTTATCACTATATTCAAACATTTTGTCTTCTGTCAAGAATACTGTAATGTGACAACACACATCTGTTTAATTACAGACTTACCTCAGTGTGTAGTTTACCTGTTAGTCTTCATAATCACAACCATATGATATATACAAGAAGAAGAATATACAAGGTTTCAGTTCACTTTCAGCCGTGTGCGCGATATTGTATTTTTTCATTTATTTATTGAGCATTTCTTAAATACAAACACAGCAACCGACACTGTCCTTGACCTATAAAGATAAAGTTTTATCTCACTGATGATTACTGATACAGTAATCTGGCAGCGCCTCCCGGGACACGCCCCCAGTGTTTCAGGGAATAACGCTCATGTACTTGTTTTATGTACTTGCCGATTTTTTTAATCATTCAAATTTGGCTTGATGGTTGATATCACATGTTTCTGTGCTGTGACAAACTCAGATCACATATTTATTATTGCTTTATACGGCATCAGGTCTCAATATATCTCTGTCTCCCAAAATCTCTGCACACTTCCAGCAATGAACTGAAACGACAAGCTTTGTTCCAAACAGCAGTAAAGTGAAACTGGACTCCTTCATCTCCACACCACTAAATAAGAAGAAGACATTAATGAACTAACAGGAATTCCATGTCTCAAAGACTAAAGGTGTGTTCAGACAGAAAGTGAAACACATCTTCGGCCGTGTGCCATTCACGCGGATTTGCACAGACCTGGAAGTAGAACCTGCCGGTGTTCCCAAAATGAGACAATCGAGCTTTAAAGGGACCAACCTGATGGCGTAATCCATCAGAAGTCAAAAGTTTGCCACCAAGAAGTTTCTCTCAAATAGTCAGAAAAGTACGAGTTTAAAAATGGCAAATAATAAGTACCTTGGTTATGAAATACATACACATAACTTCGATTTAGCTCTAAGACCTTGTGTAATGATTAAGAACATATCAATGCTGGCAACAGAAGGAACAGTGACGCCTGCTTTTTTAATCGTTTGTGCCTTGCAGTGGCTTTTCCATTGACTTGGACACGGGTCCATTTGCTTACAGGTCCGTAACAAGTGTTCTTGGATTGGGCAAGACGATCACATTTGCTTCCTTGGTCGTGACGCCATACGATGGCCTCTTATTAAGATGCAAGATAGTGGAGCAGAAAGACTGTAACAGCGCAGGAATACAGTGAAATGTTGGACAGAAATATTCCATGAGATGAATGTACACGCTGCAGCATCAGTTATGGATTTACATTCACAAAACCAACAACACCTGCAGGAAGCATCTCAGCTCCCTGCAGCTAACTGTGTGTGTGTGTGTTTTACGCATATATTCCCTTTTACACACACTCCTTTCTTTCTTTCCGTCCATTACACACACATACACACACACACACACACACACACACACACACAGCCGCCCTGTGGGGACTGTGTGTGTGTGTGTGTGTGTGTGTGTGTTTGACATAGTGTATTGCAGTTTGTTGCATTATTGATTGGCCGACTCCCCAGGCCATGTGATACAGACTGGCCATGTCGATTTTTCCACTTCTCACAAACAAACACAGACACACACTTTTGCCTTGCTGGAGTCCTGCACAGTGAGGTTCAAGTTCACAGGAAGTTTTTGTGCGTGTGCAGGTTGAAAAACAGAAAGGATTTCCACACAGACACACACACACTTACATATCTGAAGTCATTATTTGCAGCATAACCTAATCAATGTGTAATTTAAGTGTTGGTACTATTTTCTGCTTTCTTTGGCAGACAACTAGAAGCACACACACACACAGTTCTGTGGGGTTGTTAGAACCCATCACTAGCTGGCTGCAGTCCTACGGGTCCATATGGACTCGGTAGGGTGTCTAACATCCGTATCAAGTCTCGCTATCGGCTGCACTCACTTTCAGGTCACTGAAGTAATGTAGAGACATATAAAGTTATCCGGTTGCCGTCGGAGTCATGTGGAGTTCATTCAGGTCCCTTCTATAATTGATTTTACTCACATTGATCGCTTCAGAGGGACATCAGACTCATTTTAATGTTGGTAACGTTCGAGGGTAAGTGGAGCTATATTGGGTTATATTGATTTCACCAGAGTCATTTCAGGAAGATCGTATAACTTGATATGATATCAGGATATCTATGAAAGTATGGGAATGCTTTCAGAGCGATACATTACGGTCAATTCACATGGATTTACAGTTAATTTCTCTGCACAAAGGTCAGATCGACTGCCATCATACCTGCAAGTTGATGTAGCATGGAATCACAAGGCCGAGCGCTCAGGTCTGGTCCTGCACGGAGGTCCTGGGTGACCTCTGCTTATAACACTGCTAATGGCAAGTGTGTTTTAGTCCAATATCTCCCACAGGATTCATTGCATCAGTAATGTTTTCAGTATTCAGATTCTTTACTTACATTCTACATGTAGCCTGATAATCACTTTGTACTGCCTATGTGTACACGGACTGTAATGTAACGTAAAAATAATGCCTTCCCCGACTTTCTCTTTTGCAGCCTTATGGTCGGTCCTGGGTGCCTTGCACTCGGCTCCCGGACAACCAGAAGACAAAGAAGCTCCTCTACAGCCTGCAACACTAGCTGACATTAGCTCCGAAATGGACTCTTGTAATGTCAACAGACCAACGGTGTTGGTACCGTCTGCCAGGCCGAGCATATCTCGTATCTACACCGGCAGCCACACCAACAGAGCCAAGACAAAGTCCATGTGGCTTTCTTGCTAAGGTGGACAAATTGTTGACTAGCTAACTTAGCAAAATACTATCTTGAGTGGATAATGTAGGCTAATTCATCCAGACTCCCGGGTGCTAAAGCAGCCATTCCAGATCTATGTAGTATAGCTAAGTTGCAGCTTGCTGACTGACATTATCGCTAGCAAAAAACTATTTAAGTGGATATGTTAGTTGGCTAGCATGCCAAATTACTTCAACGTGATCCATGATGCTGACTTATGTATGATGACAATGTTGATTTTAGACAGCAATAAATTATGTAATGGTACAAAGCAAACGTGAATAACTAACATTTGCGTTCTGCTAGCCAGGAGAAATGTAAGACAGGGGCAGCCAACAAGCTAACTGTAACCTACGCTAATGTTAGCCAGCTAGCTGCAACTCAATTGCACTGCATGGATCCGGCGGTGGTAGCTTCGTACCATTATAAAGACATTTGTCTACAGAGCGCGAGTGCAAGCAACAGGATACTGACGGCCACCAGGTGTCAGTAATAACAAGACCTTTCTGAAAACTCCATATAGTACCTTTAAGTAAAAGTACCAATACAAGAGTTTTCGGGGTTGCAGGGATGTAGATATTAAGTTTATTGTCTGTTCCGCTCTCCTGAGCAGAAGGTGGCAGTAATGCACCTTGATGCCAACTGCTGTAAAACAAGAAGAAGAATACAACAATGTAAAAATACTTGGCTACAAGTAAAAGTCCTGCATTTAAAATCAAGTAAATTAAAATAACTACTTTTACAGACAGTTAGGCAGTTTAGTTAAATGGATCCCAACATAGAGGTCAGGGCCCTCCATGGGACACAAGATAAATCTGAGGGGCTGTGAGATGATTAAAGCAGGGACAGGAAAGAAGTAGAAAACAAAGATCTAACACAAATCTGTCTTATGTTTTGGGACATATTGGAAAAATGTGCCTCTCCAGGCATTGAACGGTTATTTAAGTGAAACCACCTGAGATCTTTAGAGGGGAAATCACTGTCACTATGGTTGTAGGCATCTGAAACATGTCACATGGAGCTTCATATAGACGCTGCGTCTTTTAAGGAGTTAAAAGCCAAAACGGTTTGGCTGGACTTGTGGTTTCTGGTGACAACAGCAAGTGTGCATTAATTTTACAGCAACACCTCAAGGAGGCACCTCGTCAGAAAAACAAGAAGAGCAACTGGTGTGTGTTTACAGTGCAGACTCATGTTGTTTTAATGAAGAAGTCAGTCAGAAATAATTGGGCAACTGCAGTTTGATTTCATGCTGTACGAGGCACGAGTAGTCAGCAGGACATCATACCAGCAGTTGCTTTCGGAGACGTTGGAGGTGTGCAGCCTGCCATTTGCTTATATCACTTACCTCACAAGTTCTTATTGAAAACAGATTTAAAACCACCCCCTTGTTTCATTCAAAAACAGGGTTTGATTTCATGAAAGCATTTAGAACACTAAGTTGATCGGGAGACAAGATGCGGCAGGCTGTGTGTCTCATCATACGTCCATACTTTGCAGAAATTATTCAGAGCAGGTCAGTCAGTCACATCCAGGTTGGAATGTGTGAGGATAATTCTGAGTGGGACTTTCTGTCCCCCAGGTTGGGAACAACTGCTCTTTGTGAAGTTAATGATAATTTCTTTTTCTCACAAGGGTTGGATTCATTGTAGATGTTTAATTGTATTACAGATGTTTTTCTCCACCTCACGTATTTGCTTAGGCTTTAACACGAGTGCAGGTTGTTGCATCTGTATTCATTTGATGAGAAAATCTCGGCCAGGAGGGAAAAAGTAGCAAGATTCTGCTGAGGTTATGAAAAATAAGTAGCTTTCCACCCTCTCCCAGTGCTGCATCACACACATAGGTGAAAACACGACTCTTCAGGGTGACTGGCACAGCAGAAGTCCCTCGGTTCCACCATTTGCACTTCAGATAACTGACCAGGATCAATAGTCAGGAAGACAGACAGGGACGCAGATCATGTCCCACTGTTTCAACTTACTTCCCTTGAACAACTCTAAAGGAATGCAACTTAAGACTATGTTATACACGAGTTTCTTATTTCATCTTGTAATAGTGCAAACTTCACATGTGATTTGGTTATGCTACAACTTTCTGTAGCTAATTGCAATATAAACTCTTCCCATAGAAACAATCACTCGGTATGTTTAAAGCACTTGGTGTGGAGGCAGCATAAGTTAATTGAAGAGTCATTGCTTTAATCCAGCTTCATTAATTAGTACACATTAAGGTCTCTAGTGATGCAAACTGCAGAAGGGTTGGTTTGATTGCAGACACACTGGAAGAAATTACATTTCCCAAAAAAATAAATCAACTAAAAGAGCAACTAAAAGCAACTAAAAGCTAAAAGCTAAAAGCTATCAATCTGTCAATCCTTTCCGTGTCCGGGCCGGGTGAGGTTTCCCGTGTTGAGTCAAATTAAGCCGCAGGCTCCACACCTGGTGGTGCCCTTCCGTCAATTCCTTTAAGTTTCAGCTTTGCAACCATTAAATCAGTGTAAGTAATTTTATTAGACATTTGCACTTTCTGGGGCATTAGAGGACAAGTCCTTACAGGAATAAAACATGCATTTTATACTGTAAATGTTAGTGATGCACTCATTATCATGCATCATCATGATAATATGCTTTGTCCATGTGGGCTTATCTCCTCAAATCTGATACAAACTATTGATTTTAATAGGTGATTGCGTAATGTTTTACAGCGCACTATAACCTCAGTTTACCTGCATACATTCATTAACAAAGCATCAGCACCTCAGCAATGTGCACTAGAGCAGGGTTTATTACTGCGGCACCGCTGTAGCAAATCACTGAGCCAAGACATATCTTAAAAGGTGCAATCCACTTTTAGGAAATGCAGTTATTGAATCAAGAGCCAGACGAAAAGTCTGCAATCAATTTCATATGTGTCCAGTATGGAGATGAAGCCCAGCTTAGCTCAAAGACTAGAAGCAGGGGAACTGCTAGCCTAGCCTGGCCTTGCTAACGACATCAAAGTGCCAATTTTGTGATGATGCACAAATTAATTTCCATTTTTGGGCTTTGAAACAGTAAAGATCTACAAGCCCTGTAGCTACTGGTAGATATATGAACTGATAGAACGTAGGCACTGCACCTAGGATACACAAACGTTTCTATCGACTTTAACAAAATTCAAGGTCCCCTTATCAGCTTTTTCTGCAGCTTTCAACCACCACATGTTCCACTGTCGATTCCAACATCACCCCCCCATGTATGACCACTTTATGTTGACAACTGAACCATAAGATCAGAAACAAATTCAATTCACTGAGGAAGACCATGAGAGGTGGTTGGAAGCTCCAGAGAAAGCTTGTAAAAAGAGCTTGATTTGAGGTTATTTGCTCAGACTCACGCTGGAACTATTGTGAAGGCTGTTCAGTGTTAATGTTGCATTGTAGCAGTGAATGAAGCCTGCAGCGTTGTCACCATACCAAAGCATTATGATATTCATTAACAGCCATTTTCCTCAGTTCAGATCGTTATGTAATAAAGAATAATTCCTTCTGTTATTAACATCATCTACTTTCCCCTCTGTAATAAAAAAAATGCAAAAATAAAAAGAACAAATGAAATACATGTCAAAAGAATGCATACCTCAAAAGAATTATCATCCAGATTGCTTTGTGTGTTTCCTGATGTGTAGTAGTGTTGTGGGCGGCTGTAGCTTTGTGGTGTGAAGTTCAGTGCTCTGTTGCAGTTTGCTGGTCTGCTGCTCTGTTGTTTTAATAAGTCATTTTCCTCCGTCACAACAAACAGCAGCAGTCCAAGGCCAGCAAGGCTACCCAAATGATCAATATTACTTCTAAAGTGGTTTCTCAAATCAAACAGTTGGGATTCTCCCCCAGAAAACTCTCTGATCTGTCGTAAGAGCTCAGTAGTGATCTGGTAGGTGTGAACTGGATCATAATCCGAATCAGGAGTCTCATAATGCTGTGTGATATACACCCGGTCTATCGTCTGCAAACCTTGCTGCCGTGTGTTCGGCTCCCTGACTCTAATTATGATCCTGTCCCTGTTTCTTCCCACATCATTCATTGGTTGACCGACAACATAAGATGGAAGTTCAATGGGCGTGTCTTGATTGAGATTGCCAACAGTGTAGTAGTGGGCTCCCGGAGGCAGTGGGTCCAACAGCGCCTCATAGTTGTTATAATAATGTGAGCCATAATCTCTTCTGTCTGGGTCAAAGCTCAGCCGTATGACTTCCGAATTGTCGATGTCGGCTGTGTTGGCAAACCAGTAGAGCAGCACAAGACTGTGCTTGGGCACAGATTGGCCAAAGCTGATTTTCTTCAAATCATCGATGGAAGTGAGCCTTTGCACAGCTGACACGGAGCTCAGGGCAAGCAACAGAGCTGCACAGCAACTCACGACTCTCTCGGCTCTCGTCATCGTCCTGTAAAGATGTTATTATTGCTTGCATTATTCATTCATACTGTACATACATGTATTTGTAAGTGGAGATGCATCCAGTGATTCTCGATTCATGATTTGATGACTCTGTTTTATAATTTGTGCTTTTAGTTGGACTCCTTCTAAAACAACAGCCAGGCAGCAAAATGAACATTGAAACAGGTTTTGCTTGCTGCGATCATTGTTCCTGGACTTGCTTGCCAGTAACAGATTATTATGAAGGGATCATGATGTGTTTAGAATGTAAGAGACGGAATCCACAGCCGTTGTATTCCACAGTGTGGCTGACGTTACTCAAATCAAATGTTTAGCTTTCAAAGTTAGTCTTTAAGTACGAAATTCTTTCTTGACCTAAATGCTTCACAAATAATGTCAAATAGTGGTTAATAAAAACAGCAAGCAGGAAAACAGAGAGCTCACCTGCGTTAGGCTTCTGCTGGCAGACTGAGCTGTGACTCATTATGGGCTGCAGTTTCTCTGTGAAGGAAACAGGAAGAACAGGTCTGACAGGAAGTCTGACAAGTTCAGATCGCAGAACATGCGTCTTGTATGGGCTGAATGTTTATCCATTTTTTCTACTTTTCTTCATTTAAATGAGGGGAATTGTGATACTTTGCATTTGTTGGACAGCTCAGTCGAGTGTGCCAGATATTATGGGCTGAGAGACGAGGGGGACCTGCAACAAAACATCTGGACAACTGATTCACCAGGAAGCCTGGTTTTGGTTTTAGTTTATATGTTCATCATTTCCCCGTCACGTCATCCTTTTCAGTTTCAGTACAAATTCTGGTGCAAAATAGTTGAAACATACTTTTCAAGACATAAAGATTATTACTGGATCACAAGCAGCAAACAACAACATTGGACCAATACTGACCTATGGAAAACAAAATTCTGGAAAGGTTTTAACGTCTTTTGACCTCTTTGAGAAGAAACAAAATTCGGGGTAACAGTTAACTGTGGTTCAGTCCTTATTCTCCTGTAAGCAAAAAGTCTTTATTGTCCCCGAGAGGCAAGTTGGCCTGCAGCCATCAAATACGGCCCAAAAACACAAAAGACAAAAACAACGTCAACAAAAGAGACAAGACAACAAATAGAGTAAAGTATGATTAGCAGCAGTCACAGATTATTCAGCAGGCTCAAGACAGCGGGAACAAAAGAATTCTTGTGCCTGTTTGTGGAGCACCTCTGCAGATAGTACCTACGCCCTGATGGGAGTAACTCCTCCTTTAGGGGATGGCCAGGGGAAGGAACAAAGTAAAGGGGGGCCCTGTACAAGCCCCCTGTGTGAGGAAAAGGCAGAGATGCAAGAGAAAGAGCAAGTAGAAAAAAGAAAGAGAGGAAGAGGAAAGGATCAGGGTGAAGGATGCATTTTTAAACATTATTTTAAATTTAGCTTTCCAGGTTTTACTTTTCTTAACTTTTTTTTTTTTAAATATGCTATTTTTATGTTTGCCATTTCTTATACTTTTTAATGCTTTTTACTTGCTCTTAAACTTTACTCAAGTTTTATTTTTCTTAACTGCATTTCTGTTTTATGGCATTTTACTGTGTTAAGCACTTGGTGCATTAATATCTTTGTTGTAAAGCACTTCTTGTATGAAAGGTGCTATAGAAATAAAGTTTATTATTATTATTATTATTACAGAAAGAGCATGAAACCATGACTGAAATACACTCCTGTTTTTGAAGATAATAGCTTATCAGTGAAAGATGTCTTGATAAAGCCTTTCAGTTTACATGATCTTTGTCTCTATCAGACTCAGGCTGAATCAGCAGCAGTCATTACAGAGGAAACTGCTGCTGCCTGGAGCTAGAAAACGTAAAGCCACTATGGGTTTAATTTGAACATTTCTGACTTGGTAGCTTTAATGGCAGACTGTAGCCTATACAATCAAATAAAGAAGGTATATTTAAGGCTTTATTCTTGTTTGCAGTAAACATGCTACACTGACATCAGAGGGCTGACTGGACAGCAGCCTCCACGTTCCCTGTCAGTCTGCACAGAATGTATTTACCGTACAGGCAGATGCATCACAGCCATTAGCATCGCAGGGTGTGTGCATTCACACCGTGAGTGAAACTGCAGTGAGCTGATCTGAATGAGACGTCCAGATCGTGTTTAAATACCAAGTGAGTCAACATGATTAGCACTTAAACCTGGTGTTATATTCACATGACTTAAAGTTTTACTTCATGCTGATCCTCACATTGTTTTGGGATTTAAACCAAACAAAGGTCAAATCTTGATGCATTTACTGTTGCCATTGGAGATGAACATGGACCAGTCAAAACCCTTCATAATGTCAAACAAAAGTCTCCACATTTTCTTTAAGCCCGATTGTCACGTTCCACAGTGCAGTAGCTTCCACTGAGAGGTGGAGAAGGGTGGATGTGACAGATCATGAAGTCAAACCACGTCTTCCATCTGGAACCACAAATCTTTCATTAACTGTTTAATACGTAGTCATTCAGGAACAGCTGGGTTCACATGCTGCACGAGAACATGAGAATCCATGAGCTTACATGCTGCTAAACTCTGCACTTTCTGCTGTGATGAAACAAGATGGAGAACTAACAGTTCTTCCTCTCCACTCACAGGGTGATGAATGGTGAGGTAATGTTAGAGGGCATAAAGCAGACTGCCGGCAGCCATTTTAATAATGCTACTAAAACAAAAAATCCATTTGCCTAATTATGATTTTTTGAATCTTGCAAGACAATTACATGTGAATGCCAGTGTATGATTAGCAGGAGGAAGATATTATGAGCAGTTCCACAGTGAGCAGGGGGAAGAAGCCAGGCCGCCTTCTCCTGACAGAAAACTGCTTTTGTCTAGAAAGGTACTAATATACAGAATTCCACATTTACATATTATATACTTTCCTCTGAGACCCGGTGACCAAAATAGCCGAGCTGCTGTCTCAGTGATGTCAGCTGATGGCGCAACATTTTCTCCAGCTAAATATCTCAAAATCAGATATCATACTGATCAATCCCCCAAAACCTGTCAGTCTCGTTGAGAAAAGCCTTGGTTCATTATCAGCTAATGTGAAAGTGGTTGCCACAAATCTGGGAGTTCGATTTGATTCAGATCTACGTTTTGCACCACAGATCAGATCAGTTGTTCAGTCCTGCTGTTATCAAATAAGAACCAGCTCCAGAATCAAACCGATGTTTCACACTCGGACCTGGAAAAAGTCATTCATGCACTCGTTTTCTCGAGACTCGACTCCTGTAACTTCTCCTTTCTGGCATCAACCAAAATTACTTTCCCGCCTCCAACTAACAGACGACATCACATCACCCTGATCCTCCATCGGCTCCTTGTTAGATTCAGAATTGATTTTAAGATTTTACTGATCATTATCAGGCTCCTGGGTCTGACACCAAGCTGTACAGCAGAAACACTGAGCCCATATGATCCAGTTCTCAGCCTCAGACCCTCAGCTGGGGCCTTCTGGTCGTCCAGAGTCGAGGCTTAAATCTAAAGGTGGCCGAGCTTTTGCCGTCAGGACCCTGGACTCTGGACGACCTGCCTGAGGAGATCAGGCTGCAGAGTCA
>JAVQJV010104970.1:0-21665 GCA_036024995.1 Gadopsis bispinosus
TTCCGTTGTGAAGAAAAACCCCTTCAAAACATCTAGCAAAGTCGGGAACACTCGAGGAGGTAGGCATATCATTATCAAAGTCTACAATCAAGAGACGCCTTCATGAATGTAAATACAGAGCATTTACAAGGTGCAAACCACTGGTAACGCTCAAGAACAGAAAGGCCAGATTAGACTTTGCCAGAAAACATCTAAAGAAGCCTGGCCAATCCTGGAACAAGATTCTTTGGACAGATTTGCAAAGTATTTTCAACCTAGTATTAAAAATAATCCTCATATTTATAATTATGTTAGTTCATCCAATTTCTTTTGAGCCTCTGAAAATGGGGGACTTTGTATAAAAATGGCTGTAATTCCTAAACGGTTAATGTGATTTGTTAAACCCCTTGAATTAAAACTGAAAGTCTACTCTTCAATCACATCTTGAGTGCTTCGTTTCAAATCCATTGGGATGGTGTACAGAGGCAAAAGTACAGAACTTGTGTCACTGTGCAAATACTGTTGCTGAATCTTCTTTTCTAACAGTTTCAGAAAGAAATGAACACATATATTAGGCTTTTTCACAACATGCTTTTTGACTTGTCATAGTAGACAAAGTACAGTTGCTACTAATAAAATTAACAATGATTCAGTTCTATATACGTGCCTTAGAAAATCTTGACAGTGTGACAGTGACTCAGCATGCACAATATCAGGAACATAGATATAAAACACTAGATGAAACATGTCATAATGATTTGCCATTCTGGGATGAAACCATATGGCAGCCATCTTACCTGGGTCCAGTTTTAAACTTGCTGTAATTGGAACCTATGGTGCAAGAGGCTTATGTTGTCTTTATAATCTTGGTTTTTTTTCTACCAATACACCAATACTGTTTTTTATTCAAAGTATTAAGTGTAAGACAACTGTGCAAATTTGAATTTTATAGCTACAGAGAACAAATCATGCTTTCAATCATTAAGATAATAATTGTGCATTTATGTTGCAGACAATGATTTTATCATTTCAATTTTGACTGTAGGTTAATATAGAACAACTTCTCTGGTTTTCTGAATACTAATACATGACGCAATATTTTTCATGTAGAAATTCTAATTAGATTCAGTATTATGGCCTATACAAGAGAAATACACCTACTGTAATATATTAAATATATACATTGTCATAAAGTGTACATAAGGCAAGATATAATATTTTCTCTCCCACACACACACACACCTTGCTAACTGTAAATTAGTTATTTCTGTTGATAAAGCAAGGTTTGCACAAGCTTACTTTGTGCCACGATGCCTTCAGAACCCCCGATGGACTCGTCAAAACTGTCTTTCATTCCCATCGCAAGGTAATATTATGGATGTTAAATTTATGATGATAATGCGGGAAAAAAACGTGTGAATTTTTGCTAAATTGCTTTACTAAAAGGAAAATCGTTTAAAAGCAGGAGGTAAGCTGAAGTGATGAAAATATGTGGTGATTGCAGGATTAAAGTGGCAAATTTTGGGTTACTGTTACTGTTGTGTTGATTTGCTTTATGTTTGCTGGTTATTACTTATCTGTTTAGCCAGCTGATCAATAACAGCAATAACTGATTACTTTATAGCTAATGGCAAAGTCCACTAAGTTTTTGTAGTTTTAATTGACATCTCATAAAATACATCTCTCATCTACTCTATATTGACGTGTGGAGCGATGCCAGCCTCCCTGGTCTCTTTGGTCCTTTTTAGTAAAGCAATTAGGTGATGCATAGCCGACAACCATAGCTGCTGCCCATAGGTGGCGATTGTAAAAAACACCCAGGTAAGATGGTTTAGAGTTATCCCATGAGTTATGACATAATGTGGCATCTACTGTTTAATATCTATGACCAGGACCCTGAAACTGAAGCAGCTCAATAGAATTCCATATTTTGTTATTTACACCTGGGCTTTTCCTACTACAACATTTGAAAATGTCTTAAAGCTCTATTGTTGTAGGAGCAGTATGTTGATGGTACTGCTAAGTTAGTGAATTTTAATCCTGGTGTGATTGCTGCTCTATATGAGAAAGTGCTATGGCATAACTTTGTTATGATATTGCGCTATATAAATAAAACTGAATCAAATTGCAAATAAAGTCAAGGCAGGTGTATGAGTCAACACAAACAAAGCGAATCACACGTTGAAAATGTTTTAACTTGAGCAAAAACATTCTCACATTTTCACATGCAGTGTATTTGTCGAGTTCCAAATATTGGTCCTTACCTACTCAGCCTCAACACTTGGCCGGTACCTGATCCTGGAAAATTAGTGAGTATGTTGCTAGCTAATTGCCAGCTACAGCTAAAATCCGGTCTGCTTGTGATGAATAAACACAGACCACACAAACAGTATAGAGGTCGATGTGAATGAAGCAAGATGAGAATTTGCATTGCTTTCAGTTTGGAGGCAACTTTATGATCCGAAACACTGTGCAGATTGTTGGTTAGTGAGAGTTTACCACAACTTCTGTTAATTTGATACTGTTCCATACTGGTGTTTCTGGTGAAGGCAGGTTGACCGGATTAACGGAGCTCCTCTGAGGCTCTACCTCTGGCCCAGTTCAAAATACCAACAACAAGCGAAAAAAAAAATGCAAATATGTAAGTAAAAAACAATTACATATACATCTGGTTTAACCATATCACAAGAAAATAAAATCATCATTTGTGTACACAAGTACACAAAACAGCTAATCAGGTATATAGATATCTACTAATTAAAACCAGGAAATCATATTCATGAATACAATAAACAAAATCAAAATCCAAACATATCTGTTTCAAAACCTGAAAGTCACTTTGAAGGTGAGAATCCAAGCTTGACTGATCTGATACAATACTTTAAGTAAGGAACTTCGGCAGTACTGATATAGATTACATCATACTTCAATGTAACTCATACTGAAAGTAACCCGGCAAAGTCATTCCTTTTCAAGACTGGAGGTAGGTATTTGTCAATTGATTAGTCCATTTTTTTTTATCAGTCTGTTTGAGGTACTGTAAATCCTGAACAACAACTTTAGATATTCAAAAAAGAACAAAAACATTTGTAGTTATATCATGTAGCGTCACACACACACTTGATCCTTATTGTGTAAATCAGTACAAACCAAATTCAAGTTTGTCAAAAAGTCCCATTATAGATAATGGAATATATGTTTCATTGTAATGTTTAGATACAAATTAACATTAAGGTAAATGAGAACAAAAACAGTACTTAGTAAAACAGACCACTGGGTCTAGGTTTTTTTTTCTTGGAATCTCTAAAGCAAGAAAATGCTCGAGTGTTAACAGAGACAAACTCTAAAGACTGCTATTTGAGATATTTGAGGATTTTCTGCTTAAAAAGAGCTACATATTTCATTCACATGTATCCTAATGAAATTATATAATTCACAAAAAAAATATTTTAAGAATTTACACATTTGTTGAGATATTTCTTTATGTAATCAACAAATGCTGAAATTGCAAATGTTGAACTGTAGACTTCAGAGTCTGTCTCCAAGTAAAGGAAAACGGAGAGTTCTTTTTTCAAGAACCTAACTCTTATATGAATAGTTTTGACCATCATGCCTGAAGGTTATGATGACATTTCAGCCACGTTGCTAAGATCTGGCACCTCTTTGCAAGAGAGTTCTGGAGTCACCAGACAGTGATCAAACAAGCACATACTCAATTTGACTGTTGGAGCTAGAAAACACAGAAATTGTCACAGCATCTACAGGGTGGAGAACTACTGTCCTCGCATCAATATCACTACCTGTGAACTCTTATCACCTTGTGTAGGAATAAAACCTAAATGTATCATTAAATGTTTTATCCAAAGTGTCTGCTGTGACTCCTGTACATCTAAGTGTTGGCTCTGCTTCTCAGTTTAATGTGTGGTTTAACAATACAATGGGCAGTTATACATTTTCATTTATACAATTCAGGTTTTGGTTTCACTTTGAATAAAGTTCCGATCATGCGGTTAAAGCTGGAAAGCTTCTCTTAGTTAAAGTATTGTAATATTGTTATCTGCATTGATGGGTTTGTAAAGGCAGTCTGGCTGGCCATAACCAACAGGAAAGATGGTCAGAAGTGGAAAAAATAATAAGTTGCTTTTGTAAAAAACCTGAATTTTTCTTTAATGTTGATGCACGTGGCTCGGTCATATCTGACTTTTGCTTCTTTAAGGATTATGTAGGATTTACCTGAATCAAACATAACAGTTGCAAACAAAATCCCCCATGACAAGACAACAACCAGCATGACCTCGTTAATGTACAGTATAGCGTTACAACACATTATCAAATATCTTGAACGCGCGCTGCCTTCCTGTGCATTGCTTTGTGTGTACTGAGCAACAGCGTTCATGAGATGGTTTGTGCTGAGTCAGAGGTAGTTTGAAAGCAGGAGAAGATATTGCATATCAGTGACCAGAAAACGCTGACATACTATCAGGTTTCCTTAAACGTAAGGCTCCACAGAGTTACAGTGTGAGATGAGTCGTCCAATGTCACGCAGCTACTAAATCCAGGTATCAAGTGTGTCATGAGGTAACGTGTGGTTTGTTCTTGTGGTTTTTGTTCTTGAGGTTCTTTTGCAATGCAGATCAAGTCTGTGGATTTCTTTATATTACGTGACATCAATAACACAATCAAGGTTTTAAAGCTATGTTGCGAAAAGAACAAACTGAACGAAGCTATGTACATGAGCTTGTTAATCTAAATCTTAAAAAATGGTATTCAGTAGTCTGATGCAATGTCAAACAGTGTGGTAGTGGAGTCCTGACAGAATGTTAAGCGGCTCTATCATTTTCTGTAAAATGAAATAAAAAATAAAAGAGCTTTTGTTAGTCCACCAACAACAGGAAGAGCAAAGCAGAGTTCATGTATTTCTCTGATGTTCTGGACTAACAAGCATCTTGGGTCAAGTCCTGAACATAGGTGTATCACAATTAAAGCTTTAAATACATAGTACTTGAGGCACTGCTGGACTAGACAGTATATCATTTTTATCAATGTTCTGACTAAATAAAACAACTGTTTGCAATCTCGATTGCATCGTCTTAAAATTTCTCCAACCTTGGACACATCCCAAACCTCAAAGTTTGGGTCTAATTTTAAAAGCAATGCTTATCTTTCAACAAAATAATAATATGCTTCTTTGATAAAGGATGTGCGGTAAAAGAGATGATGTCATAAATCAGGTCAAAGATGTGTACAATTAATTATGATCAACAATAAATTTGATCATCAATTAATTTGAAAGTTGATCAAGGTTAACTATCGCAATGATCAGTTTTATTTATGGGGTATTCAATATTATCCCATAAACCAGATGGATTTGTTTAACAGATCGAGATCCATTATCGACTTTATTAGGTTCAGATTTTCAAATGACTAAAATTCAAAGATTGAGTTAATATCTGCAATTAGGTTTGGTTATCTGCAAAATTACAAACTTAATTTGCACAGCTGTAATCTGAAACTGAAATCAGCAATGATTTAAATTTGGGTATATGAATGAGAATTTAAGTTGGCGGCTCCAAAGGCTGACGCTAACATGCCGCAATAACCTCATCATTTCACTAGAAAAGAACTCTTGCCACCCTGTTGGTCACGCTGAACTGCAAAAACGCACCACCAACTCCTGAATACAGAGTGGTGTTAGAGATTGGAGTCTCTAACAAACAATATTTGGCTAAGTACAGAGTTTAAAAAATACAGATATTTTATCAACCTGGAACTGGATCCAAAAAAACCCCACCAGCTATCAGAAACCCAACCCTAGATTTAATAGATCATATAAAGTTGCATTATGTGAAATTATAAAACCATTGTGTTTTTCAAACAGCCAAAAGGAAGAGACTTCAAATTGATTGACTAAAGTTATGAAGATTAACAGTTGGTTAAACTGTAATTTCATTTAAATTTGACAACCATCCTTGAAATACTGCACATTATTGGAATTTACCAGACTGGTTCAGGATTTGTTCCTTTATGATTAACATCAATCCATCAAAAGAATCTTCTAAAACGTGCCCTAAGTTTAGGTTCAGTTATCGATTTGCACACCTCCTGCAAATGCTCTCACTCCTGGACATTTGGAGTACGGCTATACTTACACATTGTGTGTCTGTTTCTATTTGTTTTGAGATTTTTCTCATTGAGGTCTGAAAGTTGTGTTGTACAGGGATGATGCCTGATTTGTGTCTGTTTTTGACAGGCAGAGTATTTTTACAATTTCTAAAAGTTTATGTTTGATGCCGCCGATGTTGCAGCATTCCATACGGTCTATGTAAAAATGTATCAAAATAATTTAAAAATGCAGACATGTAATGCACATGTCTGCCTGTTCAGTGACAGATCAAACATGAAAATTATCTAACTGAAATCAAAGCAAGTAAAATCACATGTGGAAAAAGTTATAAATAAGTGGTTAAGGCAGTCTTTTCCCTTTGTAAGACCTGACCGCTGAATGAGGTAGAGGTTTCACTGCGTGGAAGCTTAGTCCTCCTCTGGGGACTCTTGAGTCTCTTCTTCATCTTCTTCTTCCTGTAAATAAAAATAAGATGTCATTAAAACTCTTTCAGATCTGTTACAGAATGCCTATTTCATACCAGATACTTTTCTTAAACCACGTTGCAAAGAGCTTCACACAAGGCAACAACTTCACAACAAGCAAAAATCAAGAAAAGCTCTCCGGTAAAAGTATGTTTTAAAAAAAGATTTAAAAGCGATCACTGCCTGAGGATCATATTGGCTTTTAAGCAACTAGGAGGTCAGATATATATGTATATCTATATGTACATACATATATATACATATATATATAATATGTAGGATAAAGAGAGGCCAAGGCCAACAGAAAAATCAAAATACATACTGGGAGCCAATGCACGGAGGCTAAAACAGGCGTGATATGGTCTCTTGGATTTTGTTAAAAGTCTGGCAGCTGAGTTCTGTACAATCTGGAGCCAATTAACAGATTTTTGGTTGAGGCAGGTGAAGAGGTTGTTGCAATAGTCTCGACATGAGATGATGGCATGTAAAATGGTCTCTTGTCATTAAAACTTACAATGGATCATATTTTAGCAATATTCCTAAGATGATAAAACAAGACCGGGCAAGTTTGGTTGTGTGCTGCTCCATGCTTAAATTACTGTCAAACCAAACGCCAAGATTTTTTGCAACAGGCTTGATGTGTTCCAAAAGGGAACCAGCAGATGGCAGGAGTTGTTTTGCTATGTTCTGGGGTCAGTGCAATTTCTGTTTTGCTGGAGCCTATTTGCTGCAGAAAAGTTTTTGACATCCAGTTTTTGACATCATATAGGCTGTCATATAGAGAATCTCAGCATGACAGGATCTGTGGCTTTAACATGCAGGTAGATCTGTGTGTCATCAGCATAAAAATGGAAGGAAACACCATGTCTATGGATAATATGGCCCAAGGGAAGCATGTGCAGAGAAAATAAAATTAGTCCCCACAGTTCCTGAGGGACACCATAGCGGACAGGAGCAAAAGATTACGCGGTTATTAATGGACACATACAGTAGAACCTCCTGTTTAAAGGGTATAAAGAGAACCATTTTAAGGCTGCACCAGATATTCCTACCCAATGCCTCAGCCTGATTAACAGAATGCTGTGATCAACTGTATCAAAGGTAGCACTAAGGTTCAAAAGAACAAGGACAGAGCACATCCCATTATCAGCGGCAAATTAAAGATCATTTGTCACCCTGAGCTGGGCGGTGTCAGTGCTGTGATGCTTGCGAAACTTGGACTGAAATTTTTAAAGCATGTTATTGATTTCTGCAGTTAAAAGCAATTGCCTGCACCCATGTTTTCTAACATTTTTGATATAAAAGGTAGCTTTAAGATTGGTCTGTAAGTTTGAAGTAGGGTAGGATCCAGCCCAGGCTTTTTAAAAAGAGGTTCTACACATGCAGTTTTAAAGTAATCCAGGACACAGCCACCGGATAATGAACTGTTAAAAACTGCCAATGCACAGGGCCCAATAGATTCAATGATCTTAAGAAGACACTTTGCTATTTTGCTTGTATTACATCAAATGGACTGGAAGACATTTCCAAATAAGATGCTGTTTCTAAAATCTCAGACAAAGAAATGGGAGAAAAGTGATTTAAAGTGTTCTGTGAGTGAGTATGTGCCGAGAGAAGTAACAGAAGCTCTGATGGACTCTTTATCAATTCATTCATACTTTATCAATGAATTGATTAAAAATGTTTCCAAATCAGTCACTTTCCGCTGGGGCATAACGACGGGTCAGATTTACCAGCTGAACCCTCAAATAAATAGGAGTTATGCCGATGGGTAGAGATAGGCTGAGAGACATTCTGTGCTCTTGCATTCTTTATCATGTTGCTGAAGTTGAGTAATAGCTCTTTCATAGCATTGTAATATACTTGCAGACCTGATTCCTTCCATCTCCACTCTGCTTTTCTATGCTCAGAAGATGAGGATGACCACAACCAGAGCTGCTCAGTCACTTGTTCATAGGGTTAATGAAGCAGCAAAATTCAATATGGTCACCGAGAGAATCGCTCATCTTGATAATAGGAAGTGGTCATGTGCATGATGGGACAACAGCAATCTCTGCAGGGCCACCATACTGTAATTCACAAGTTAAGTCAAAGCCACATGTCAGTCAGGTAATGTTGAGGTTCTTAGTGGGAAGAAAACGCAAACCCACTTTTATTTCTGTTCTTTCTTCAGATTTGTATTCCCTTTATTTGCAGGCTTATGTCCTAGCTTGGCATGACAAATATTGTTATTTTCAGAAAACATTGGGATACTCAGAAATGCTATTTATGTGCATGTTAGTGGTGCTATGCAGTATGTTCTGAGAGAGATTTTCATAAAAACAGTATATATAAACGAGTGTCAATATCCCAGGGATATAAGAACAATTGGCTACAAATCAGCTTTTGCTTCGCTTGTGCTGTGGCCTGTTGATTTCCTGTATATGTCTTCTACAATTTAAGTGGCAGCTTCCACTGCACAGCGGTACTGTCAATCAAACATCATCAACATCAAGGGTCGGCATCCACATTTTTATTCTAAAGACAACAATTCACAAATCACCTGGACTACTCTGATGCAGAAGGGGTACAGGAGATGTACTGTATGTTTAAGGCTTTAACTGTACGCTAAAGACATTTTTATTTTGGCAAATCTGCATGATAAAACTAGCAGTTTCTGATAGCACATGAATGCACAGAGGTTTTCCTGGATGAAGAGAGTTGTCATTGTGGTAGGTGAGGAGGGGACCTCTAAGGTGGGCAGTTGTAGAGAGGCCCCGGCCCCTGCTGTGGTGGTGGCCAGGCACAACAACCTGAATGAGATTACTAACGTAGTGGGGAGGCTTTATGTTTTAGCTGGTGATCTGCCTGAGACTCCTCCAGACAGAACCAGCGTTGTTTGCTGAGAATTGCTGTTGAGGTTTCTCAGAGTACACCGCCTTGCTGAACCTGTATGTTGACTCTTTAAACCTGTCTTGAATGCTTCTTCCTTTCACAACTACAGTCGTCTGAGTTTAGCCGCGAACCTGCGTTTGTCATCGTTATAACCCACCATGGTGCATGATGCTACACAGTCCTCACAGAAGCTGATGTATGACATCACCGCCTGTGTGTGTTCATCCAGACTGTTGGTAGCAGTCCTGAAAACATCCCAGTCAGTTTCGCCCAAGCACGCGCAAAGATCCTCCATAGCTTAATTATTTCACTCACAACAGGTTTAGAGAGCTTCAACTTTCTGTGTCTGTGTCTACGTGTGATAACATTATTATCATTTGTTATGTGAAAATATCCGATTTGCACACAGTGCAAAGTGTGCATCATAGTTCAGTAATAAGATTCTCACGCACTTTGGAGCATCTCTCCTGAGTGGATCCTGCTAGTGGAGGAACAGTGTGCAGAGATGAGAGCAACAGAGCTGCTTCCCCCCAGCTTCATGAACTGCCTCATGTCTGACTGTCTGTGATCCACCTGCGGGTGGAGTCATGTACACTCAGCCGGGAGAGCTTGTCATGCACCAGAGTGCAATGATGGTGTTAGCGGAGCTACAATCTATAAATAGGATCCTGTCATAGGTTCCTGAGAAGGACAGGTGCTGGAGGATGAAGTGGATGGCCATGTTTCATCGCAGAAATGAGGGTGAAGATAAAGGACGTGCATTGTGCTGTTCTGCCCTCATTTTCATCATCCTTCTCTGTTTCCATTGTCTGAAAATGTTTAGCCTGTCACATTGTTTTGCAGATGACCACCAACCCTGAGCTTGAGGTTTCTGCCTGTTAGAAAGGAGTTTTTCCTTGCCACTGTTGCCTACCACTGCTCATGGTGGGAATTGTTGGGTGTCTGTAAATAAAGAGTCGATCTAGACCTGTTCTATATGAACAAGTGCTCTGAGATTACTTTGTTATGATATGGCGCTATATAAATAAAACTGAATTGAATTATTAGACTGACAACCTTAGGTTCAGATCAGGGGCTTCACGACTAAGCCATAGTGCATATAGTTTTTTGGTGTAAGTTTATTATTTGGAACTGGGACACCATCTCTCCAACCACATGATGGTAGTCCTATACTACATCATTCTCTTGTTTGATAACTGCCACTAAACAGAAGAGGAAGAAAGAATAGAATAGAATTAAGAAATGCTTCTGTAGTGTTCTATGTTTCTGCATGGATAGTGAGCTTTTTTGAACAGAAAATGTTCTACTTTAGTTTCAAGCTGTATCTCACTCCAGATTCTTCAAGAGATAGATGGAGATATTCAAACTATTAAATTAAAATAGAGTTTTTAAGCAAAAAAGAACAAGGCTTGGAAATATAGGAGATCTGGCAGCTGGCAGTAGTTGAAACTTCACTGGGAAACTTCTGTGTGCAGGTTGTAGATTCCACTTGGGTCATGCATCCGCCCCACCCCACGCTGAGCACTGGAGTGAAAGGGGTTTGAGGTTTTGTACAGGCTGGTGGTTGTGGCGCTGAGATAAAGCAGCCCATCAAAGTGGGAGAGCTAAATGACATTTTTATGGTTTGCAGCTCCCAGGGCCTCACAGCACCTCCCAACTACCTCAACCCTGTTCCCACACAACCACAAATCAGAGTAGAGTTATGCATTCACACCAAGAAGTAGCCCGCACCAGCGAACAGAGGAAGGCTGGTGGATTCCTGGAATGTAAGGGAATGCTGGGGGTGGGCGTTCTGTGTCATGTTTCACTCACTTATTACCATTCTGCTTTCATTCTCCCCCTGATGTAGTTGCTCACACCAACAACACAAAACATCAAATTATCTGCTACATGTGAACAGTTAGACTTGAATTTCTCATTTCACCTCTTTTCTTGCAAAAGCCAAAAATTAGTTGTCATCTGGCCCAACATTTCCTAAGTGCACAGACAAAGTTACATTGTTGCAGCAGCTACAGCATACAGATGTTCCAAGCTTCTGAGAAGCTTGACAAGAACCCTCATTCTATTACCGAAACTGATGACAAATCTGGGATGTGAACACGCTAGAGACCCAAAATAATACACTCACAAATGTGAAAAAATCAAAAGACAAAAACAGCAACAACCTATTTTTACCTGACAAGGACCTCTAGCGATTGATTCTATTACGACTTGTCTGTCAGGAGCAAATATGGAAGTACCATTATGATGATTGGCCCTGCAAAGCCATTTCTCTCCCCTCTCGCTCTCTCTGCTGCCTGCAAGTGTTTCTGTGGAGTCTGGATATGCGGAGTTTGGATCTGCTGAGTTCCTAATCTGCGGAGTCTGATTATGTGGATGCGGACCACCTTCTGCCCCTTGCTCTTGCTCGGCAGCCGCTGCTGCTACTACTGTTACTGTTCTTATTACTAGTGTTGCTGCTGTTACATTGCTACTACTATTAGTTGTTTATTTTAACATCAAAGAAAGTCATGTCCAACACCTCACTGTGGTAATACACAACTTCACTGTGTGGAATAGACTTTAACCCAGGACACCTTTCTCCTTATGAAGAAAACACTATTTCTTTTTACAACCTAGGTCATAATTTCATAGTACTGGTCATTGTTTGCAGTAGTTTGGGGCATTTGTACATTTGAGGGCGGCTGTGGAGGTAGAGCAAGTTGTTCACTAATCACAGGGTTGGCGGTTTGTTCCCTATCGCCTCCAGTACACATATCAAAGTGTCCTTGGGTAAGACACTGAAGCCCAGTTGCCCACTACCATCATGTGTTGATGGGTGAATGTGAGATAAAAAGTGAAGTGCTTTGGATAAAAGAAGTCTGTTTACCTTTTCAATTTGATTGCTGGAATCTGAGGACGCAGCAGCACCGATAGCGATTAGCTTCCAACAACCTCCAGCAAACAACACAAGTGGCCAGACATTCAGACAGGTTTTATACTAAACAATTCTCCTAGTCAAGCCAGTTTGTTGTATTAGGTGAATGCGCAAACCAGGGTAAGCACACCTGGAATGTTTTCAAAAATTGTCCCTTGTATTGTAAAAATGTGTGCATGCACAACAGTAATACACTAACCCGGGCTGCAAGAAACATATAAACACACAACCACCTCCTTCAAATTATGCTTTGTGCTATGGAAACCATTCAGCACTATACCCACCACAATTTAAGGAATTTAATTACAAACTCAGTTTACCTTGAAAACTATGAGCGAGCAATATACATTAGTACATTTGTATGTTTCTGAAATTTTGCTAACACGATCCATAAAAAGTAAAATAGTTAGTGCATTGTATTGAAATACAGAGTAACATATAGTTTAATGACGATTACAAAGTCATTTGTTCTGCGAGTGTGTTGTGCTTGTGTGTGTATACAGTATATGCACAATCGTTAGTATCTCTTACCTGAGCAGACATTTTCTGGACGACTTGCTGCGGCTGCAAGAGAGCAGAAGGGAAAGGTTAGTGTTGTTTTCCACTTGCTATCAGTAAACAGAAGAAGAACAGTTCTCTAATTGTTATTTACCAAAAATGTCACATGGTGGCTAGGCAGAACTCAGTACCCTTTAATGGAACTTTAAGCTTGACTGGTTCATGATTCAAGTAGAAAGGAAAGATAGCCACAAAACAAAATTAAAGGGGGGTAACATGTAATGCATAGTGTGTCTAGGCTCAGTTTAAAACAATGTACGGTAACTATATAGCAGTGATTCAAGAATCACCTAAAATCTGACAGCAGTACTGTTATGTACAGTGAATGCACCTTTGCCTAAATGAACCCAGACAAATTACAGCAAAATGTTTAGACCCGAAACTGAATCGAGGAACAAAGTTATATTTTCGCTTTATTCCCTCCATTGCTGACCGTTAGCTCACAAAGCTAATGCAACACAGTGGCTATGCTTTCCACTGGGTGTTTTGCATCTACTTGCAACACATGACACAGTCAGAGAGAGAAATAAATAAATAATAAAAAGCCTAACCTGATCTGAGCTCAAAACTGTACAAAGTGTTTGTCAGGCCATCTCCCTCCTCAAAGAGAGAATGCTAGAATCAGACCAATAACTCACTGCTGCCACTGGTAAACATCACTGCTAAACTGAAGGGATAACATAAAGGATGTGACAACCTGAACTCTAAAATCACGTTCAACTGTCTCTACCATGAGAAGTGGAATTTTTGGTTGAAGTCTACTACAATATCCAGATTAGTATTATTCTAGATTATTATTTTATAATAACTGCTTTATAATAACTATAACTGCTGTAGGCCTATTTAATCATATAATAGCTAAAGAAAACACACTTTTAATCTTATAGTTGTGACAGCCCTCCTGCTTTAGCAGGGCCTGCTGGGGGTGTGGTGTATTTGCATCTTGCATGTTCCTGGTATGCGGAGTCCATTAGTGAGTATTTAAGACCTAGCTGTCTCCGGCAGCACCATGTTGTTGTTTGGTTGGCTTAGGCCATGTTACTGTTGTTTAAGTTCTACACTATACAACACCTTCCACTCATCCACTCAGCTGCTGACACACTGATACCACTGATGCGCACACCTCATAACTCTAGTGTGTTCTTCAGTAAATTTTATTTGAATAAACTTGTACACCTTTCAGTTTAAACTGTGTAACTCCCGTGTAACTCCCGTTTTTTGTCATGATTTACGAGCCAGGTCATAACATATTGATGTTAATATTCTGCTGCTCTCATCACATATATGAATGGGACAGACAGTGAACAGATCCACTGTTGTTGCTTAATTTGAAACATTTAGGGCCTGTGTCTATGGAATCAGATTTGTGTAAAAAAAAAAAGAGAGCTTCACTGAATCCAAAACTTATGCCACCTCAAAAGTAAATCTTATAACTTGCAAACAAATTCTTTGTGTAATGATGTAAACTATTGGTCATTCTTTTGTTTCCAGTTCCCTCTGCTTCTCTATCACTGATCAGACTTTTGCTCTCCCTGTGCGGTTACACTGCCAGCTCTCTCGTTTGCGCTGCCTGAGTTTTGTTTGTAGTTCTGACAAAAACCTCTTGCATGGGCTAGGATTTTCAGGGGTGCGTCCCCATTGGCTACTGAGCATTTGAGTGACAGCTCAGTGCCCCAGACAAATTCTAACTTAACACAACAAAACATCTAGTTCAGCAGAGACAACATATATGATCATTTATACTTTATTAATCTTGAAGGAGTCCAGTAATGTTAGCTAGTGGGTAACTGCGAAACTGAGCTTGCTGCACTGAACCATGTCTAGGGCACTGAGCCGTCACTCAAAAACTCATTAGCCGATGGGGACGCATCCCTGAAAAAAGAATTGTCAGGCAGCGCAAAAGAAAGGCAGCATATAAAGCTCAGGACAGACAAACACGGCCAGAAGAAGTTTCTCATCCATTTTCTTGGTTATCAGGGTGACGAGCCCCATCTAATATATGATTGGCATGTTTTGAAAAATCAGCATCAGTGACAACAACACCGCCGTTCTGAAAAGTAGAGAGATTTTCAGCTAGAAATGCTTGGAGAGGCCACAAAAAAAAAGGCTGTGAGCTCTGAAAAAAGACACTGGGTGCAGTGCTTTTTCTCTTGGTGGCCATATATGCGCTCGCCTCTTTTGGAACAATTGAAAAAATACGCTTGCAGTCTACGTGGGCACAGGCCCTTACCTGTAGTAGTAGAATTCCACGAAACTGATACAAAAATACATAGTTTACCCACTGTTTAAGTGTTTCAGCGTTAACATTCAGTCCCTTCTCCTCCTTTGTAACATCAACATTCACACATGGCTAGTAAGGGTCAAGGATTTTCTGACGCACAGACATGGAGACAGAATTAGATGACGTCAGAGAACTGGTTGGCTTTACTTTGTGTTAGTTTGTCAATGTAGATCGATTCTCTCCTTGATCAAGCTTCAGCAAATACTTCTGCTTTGAAATCACCTGGGTCTCTGACATTTCTTCTGATCCTACTGATCTAGATTTGTACCTGCAAATCCCTTGTAGAACTGTACTTTGACATTGCCTACAAACCAAATACTGTGTCAAATTAAAAGGATTATTATTTAAATCTGGAAACAGATTATCAAAGAATAAACAAACAGTTTCTGACCAAGCATCAAGTGTAATCAAGACATTTCACAATTTCTGATATTATTGTACATGTCCTATGGATGCAGTAAGTGTTGCATATGCATAACCAGTTGGATTTGAACCTGCCTTCAGCCTGGTCAGTAATACAGTCATTAAGCAGTTTGATGACTGTATGCAAGGAGCTAAACAGAAGCATCGGCATGCCACGGGCTATAAGGGAGTCACGGTGGATGATGCATAGAGAATGTAGTTGCTTCTCACACTTCAAAATCATTGTGCCTCGTGGATTTGGATGACAATCATTCTCATCAAAGTCACATGTCAAAACTCTATTTATTATGAATTCCCAAGATTTTCCATTTGTAAAACTGAAATATTATGCAGGAATCTATCTCTGCCTCTGTTTCTCTGTCTGTGTCTGTCTGTGTGTCTCGCTGTCTCTCTCTCTGTGTCTGTCTGTGTGTCTCTCTGTGTCTGTCTCTGTCTCTCTCTCTGTGTCTCTCTCTCTCTCTCTGTGTCTGTCTGTGTCTCTCTCTCTGTGTCTGTCTCTGTCTCTCTCTCTGAGAGAGAGTCTGGATCTTCGGGACCTGGTTCTGCGCAGTCTGGATGCACACGGGTCTGGTCGAGTGGATGCGGACCGCCTGCTGCTGCTACTTTTTTTATTAGTGTAGCTGTTGTTGTACTGCTAATACCATTGGTTGTTTATTTTAGCTTCAGTAACATTGTAGCTGCCATTGTTTTGCATCGTCTGTATGTGGAATTGTGCTGTGCTACTGTGTGTTCTCTTTCATCCTGCTCTAACTCTAAACCCCCCATATCTTTTTTTCTCTCTCTACCCAACTGGTCAAGGTAGATGACCGCCCACCCAGAGCCTGGTTCTGCTTGAGGTTTCTGCCTGTTAAAAGGCAGTTTTTCCTTGCCACTGTCGCCTAGTGCTTGCTCATGGTGGAGTTGGTTTAGACTTGCTCTATATTAACAAGTGCTATAAGATAACTCTGTTATGTTATAGCGCTATATAAATAAAATTGTCTGTAAGATTTTGAATTGGATCTGTCTGTGCTTGCATCTCTAAATATAAATATATCACAGACCACTGCTGTGGCATGCACTTCTGACTTGATCTAAGCAAGCATGCAAGACACACCCTCTACTACCGCTCTCCTCCCACGTTGGCGTACTGGTGAGTCACCTATTTACAGATGGAAACAGGTGAAAAACACTTACTTACGCACATTAAATAAGAATTTACAGCCACAACCGATGTTTCAGAGGCTTCTCCACCACAATCGTATCTGTGTGGTGAGTAAACATTCTCTAACCTTTAGTATCTGAGGTGATTTTTGATATGAAAGTCTGTCGATTTGAATGCCTTTCACATGTTCCCCAATGCCCTCCGAAGGTGCTGAAAAACATGGAGATACAACCCTGGCTTTGCATTCGACTGAGTTTATTTTCATGTTGGTCTTCAACTACACATATTTTTGGACCAGAGCTGAGCAGTTGAGCACTCCAACAGCTCTGAGAATGAAAGAAGAAAATGTAGCGTTTCTGGTGCTTGTAAGTACTGGTACCATGTCCCGAACCCCCCTGCACCCACCCACAATCAGTTCAAACAGTTGGTGTTTTCTGTGACAGCTCTGTCAGGCATGTCAGTAGGCTCAAACACAGTAATGGAGTCCATGTCAATGTCGTCCTGCATGAGGTATGCGATCAAGGTATGTGAGTACTGCCAGGTGCCCCTGATTTGTTGCTGGACAGGTAGGTGGGTGTAACTCATAACACTAACAACTTTAACTTGTCATAATTATGATACACCTTCCTCAAAGTGATCCTGAATGAATAAATTTAGGATTTTGACTTGCTTGTCATGGTTAAACATTTAATCAATTTCTATTATTTTCATGACAGGAATGGAGATGGATCCATAGCTTCTATATAATCTTTCTTGCATTTTTTTAAGCCATTCATGAAATCCCTGTGGATTGTATTTGTAAGATAAATAGTGCAGGTCAAAATTGTGAATTAAGAACCTAGACAATTCAAGAACCACGGACACTGGGGACCCTAACAGTAGATCTTTATCTAACCTGACTTACACCAAAGCCTACAACGAAAAGAAGTCTTGGAGTTTATTGGGTTACCGTTGCTATTTTTGTAGTTGTGTGTAATTTGATGTCCTCCCTCCCCTAATTTCAAATAAACTAATCTAAAAACAAAAAAAACAATTTCCTCTTTATCATTAATATCATGTTCACTGGTTTGTGTAACTGAACAAGAACTAATGTGACATAACAAAACAAAAGTTATTAATTGAGAGAGCAGTCTGACTGCACTCCAGAGGGTGCAGGCTACAAAATAAATAGTAAGAGGTAGTTACAATGACCATCAAGACAAAGAAATAAGAGTCTTTTATGTTTTTACGGTCTACAGCTGCAGCTTCAGTGCATCTGGGACAAAGTATTCCAAAATCAGTGAAACCCAATTCCTTTAAGTATAGAAGTCACTCCTGGTAGAGCCGCTCTCCCCCACTGCCCCTAACCAGAACCCTCAACCTCTATAACACTAAAGAGATATTGCAGCATTGTCTTTCACATGCTCTGGCAGCTCTTTGATGTTGCCTAGGCCTATACTATGAATAACCTGTAGACTGCAGCAGCTGCTTGGCCCTGTGAGTGATTTCGGGGGTCAACTTGAGGCTTAGCATGAGGGCAACTTCAACCATTTCAAGGTATGCTAGGTGAGTATGACTACAAGTAGGACTCCTACGATGGGGACCGCACCTTAGCTGAAACCCAATCCCCCCACACCCCCACCCCCCTGCTCCAAGAATGCAGCGCTCCAGGCTCTCAGCTCTACAACCACTCAACAACCTCTTTTCAGAAATCTTCCGCTGATCAAAGCGAGAAATGCCTCCGCTCTGCCGAGAACCTTGTACAGGCCATCATTCACAAAAGCCCCATCTATCAGGAGAGGTGGGCCATCACTACAGTCGCTGTCCTAATCGCTTTTTGCTGTGTCTGAAAGCGATTTACTTACTGTGCTCGTTCTCCAACCGGTCTAACAAAAATGTACACTGGTAGTCATATCATCTTTCAGTGTGTTCAAATAAAATATAGATGTGCACAAGCACTTTAAACGGTAGACAGCCTGGTGTAATTACATTTCTTTTGTCCAGCAGACTAGAGAACCTCTTACTATATATATCTGTAAGAGAACAAGGCAAAGTCTAAAGCAAGCTGTGCAAGCTTCCCACAAACAACAGTAACAGGGCTAATAATGTAGACTGAAAACGCAGATAAGAAAGTTTGTCCTGAGGATGGTTGTTAAAATCAAAACAGAGGGCGGATGAATGTGCACAGCAAATCCAATGACAATTTCCTTATTAGACTGTCTGTGAAAGTCTTGTGTGCAGAGCTCGTGTATCGTGAAGGCTCATGGAGAGTCTGAAATGGACAAGCTTCTCAGGCTGGCCTCATGGCGGTGCTAGAGAAAATGTCAAAGGTCAGCAAAAACATAAGGAATCATGGTGCTCTTAAACATCCACTAAAAATCTCATATGTTAATTTGATGTTGTAGAACAATAGAAATTGATACAATTCATGAAAGGTCAGATTATAGAAGCATAAATATCAGCACCAAATTTTATGGAATCTGACTAGCAGGAGGGTTAAAATGTAAAAGTTAAGAGTCTCCTCAAACATGTTTGATAATTTTTTCCCTTTAATGAATGACTTAAACCCCATTTTACCCTTGAATTAATAACTTTTGATCTTAAATGACTTAATTTGCCCTTTCCCTTCTCTCTTGATCAGGCACAGGGCTTTCCTCTGCACCAGTAGCCCATGTATGTTCTTTGCCTCCAGCTTCAGCCATGAAGTACTCCAGAATCTTGACTCTGACATCTTTATCATGTCACTTGTTAGTTTTATTTTTTTTGACATGCACACTATTGTCAAAGTTTTTAAATTGCAGCAATCTGGTAGCACAGTGTCAACAATGACACAATGACAGTTTTACAGCCAAAGTTTATCCAGTTAAAAAAAATCAAGCCAAAATTGTATTAAATCAAGGCAGCCCGTGTGCACCCAGTAACCAAATATGTCCAGCAGAGAGTAAACACATTTACTAAAATAAATTAATTATTAAGTAATAATGTAATACTTATTAATTTAAGGACACAGTATAGTACCAAAGCAGAGGCCTTTAAGAAAAGATGCAAATGTGGAATTTAGTGTAAGTTTCACACTTAGTTTAGTTAGTAAATCAGTTTTAAAATTCATTCTGGCTGGCTGCTGCATCTGCTCTCACCACTTTAAATCTTAATTGTAGGGTAACAGCAGCCTCAGAGCTCAAAACTGTTATATTCATTAAGTATTATACATTCCAAATGTAAATGCCACAAACAACACATTCAAATGTATTAGAGCTTTGCATTCTAATTTCCAAATGTATTTTTTTTATGGCCACCACTCTTGTGTTTTAACGTGCAATACCATTGAAGGTATGGTATTGCATGTATAGCATAAATACATCTATATTATCTGACATATCTGTATGTATATAAGTGTAGCCTACCTAACTGTGTGTCTATACACACTGCATTGTGTATGTATGTAGTGTAGGTGTTCCTGCTCTGCTGTCCAGAGTGTTAATTATCCCATAAGATAGGTGCTGCTGTTTGCTCTGGTTAACCGTTACTTGGCCTGTCAACCTTTGGACTTTCTTTGAAGCCAAATGGATAATTTGACCAACTGGGTTCAACCTTCCCTCTGCAAACACAAGTCTGCATGGATGAAAAGCCTGTCATGAGATATGCTTCAGATGAAATCCTGTGTGGAGTCTGAGGCTATTAAAACCTGGAATTGAAATTGTTAAACTGTAACAACTTTGCTTAATAGAGCACTTAGGTAGGTAAACAATTGACTCATCCGTCAGGTTTGTAAAACACTTGGGAATTCTCAGTCTGGGGAATTTGTAGGGCTATGAGTCAGTTTATTATGGAGGTATGCCACAAGAATAATTCAAAGTGGTTAATTATAATCCATCACTTAACTCGTACATTTATAAAAAGACTGGGCAGATAAAAAATTATAGTTTAGGATAATGGGGTGGCACCTGGGGGTGGCCAATCAGATTTCAGGGGTGGCTTATGCTCCCTTGACATGCCCCTGGAGTGAAATAGCTCAACAATTATTGGACTGATTGGCATCAAATTTTGTAGACATTTTGGTCACCAGCTGACCTCTCTACCACATTTAGGCAAACATTTCCATTTGTGCATATACGCCTCTCCAAGTAACTAACTAACTGAAACATTCATACATCATTTCAAATTTGATGACCTCATGAGCCCAACCTGAGGACAAAATGAAAGCTTTTTATGCATAATATCTCAATTCTAAAGAGCAGGTAGCCATGCCAAGACTCTTGCCCATGGGCCAAATTTAACAGTTAAGGGAGTCAGTGAAATGACATTTCAATATGGATATCATGAAATCATTTCTCTACCCCTGACTGAAACACCAGTCTTGATGCAATGAATAGTTCAACTGGGGATAACAGGGCATACGTTCAGTCCCTCATCAAAGACAGTCATGGTTTATCACTTGGTTGTACACGTGAAGTATGTACATGAAGTGTGTACAACCAAGTGAGACGTTATTGTGTGAATAATGAAAAGATTGCTGTAGAGCGAAGTTCAAACTCTGCCTACTTCTACACCTCAACACACATGAACAATCACTGCTTAAAGCAGGCATAATTGTCCTTTTCAGAGTTACAGCCACCCGCTGGGTGAAGTTACCTTTTACATATGATCTGGCAAAACCTTGGTTGTAGTGATGTGTCATTCATGAGCATATGAATTCAATTCAATTCAATTTTATTTATATAGTGCTATATCATAACAGAGTTATCTCATAGCACTTGTTAATATAGAGCAAGTTCAAACCAACTCTATATGTACAGACCCAACAATTCCACCATGAGCAAGCACTAGGCGACAGTGGCAAGGAAAAACTGCCTTTTAACAGGCAGAAACCTCAGGCAGAACCAGGCCATTTTACTAGACGGGATTTAAAGAACTAGGTCACTAAA
>JAVQJV010104973.1:0-18193 GCA_036024995.1 Gadopsis bispinosus
AGAGGCTGCACAGGCAGTCCAACTCCTCCAGGATGGCACATCAATACGTGCCATTGCCAGAAGGTTTGCTGTGTCTCCCCAGCACAGTCTCAAGAGCATGGATGAGTTTCCAGGAGACAGGCAGTTACTCTAGGAGAGCTGGACAGGGCCGTTGAAGGTCCTTAACCCAGCAGCAGGACCGGTATCTGCTCCTTTGTGCAAGGGGGAACAGGATGAGCACTGCCAGAGCTTACAAAATGACCTCCAGCAGGCCACTGGTGTGAATGTCGCCCTGTGCTTTTCACAGATGAGAGCAGGTTCACCCTGAGCACATGTGACAGATGTGAAAGGGTCTGGAGATGCCGTGAAGAACGTTAGGCTGCCTGTAATATTGTTCAGCATGACTGGTTTGGTGGTGGGTCAGTGATGGTCTGGGGAGGCATATCCATGGATAGATGCACAGACCTCTACAGGCTAGACAACGGCACCCTGACTGCCATTAGGTATCTGGATGAATCCTTGGACCCATTGTCAGAGTTTTCAAAGTGTTCCTTTAATTGTTTGAGCAGTATATATATCATCAGCATCCTGCCATCTCAAATACTCACTAGAGCACAAAATGTGGACTAATATGAAATTAATGAACCTATTTATCCATTCTCTCGTGAAAAGGTACTCACAGTATACACTGTGGCCCCAGTGTATACTGAAAAATCTCAACAAGTATTACATGGATTGCCATGAAACTTGGTTCAGAAATACAAATTTACAGTTTTGGTGATGTTGATAGATACAATAGGATGGGGAGGGGTGAACAGGAAACGGATTCAACTTGTTTGCCCTATCCAGGTCCCCCTGTACCTGGGTACTAGTCTGCTTGTAGCCAGTGATGCTCCTCGTGCCACTCCTCGTGCCACTCCACACATCCTTTGCATTGTTCTGCTGGAGCTTTTGTTCCAGCTTCCTCCTGTATCTCCTGTAGTTCCAGTCTGTTGCTTCAAAGTAGCCCTGCAGATTGGCTTCCTGTGGCCATCTCCTCACTGTCCTAGTACACACGGTTTTGCTCTGCTGCCAATATCTGCTAATGTAGTAAAAGCTAAAGATGTGTCAACTGTTCGTCAAAAAGGTACATTTTTGACTAAAACAGAAAAAAGTGAATTATGGCACAATAGCTTTGGGATCAGAAGCTACAAAGCAATAATTAAGAATTGTAAACTGTGTGTGTGGGGTGGTCTGTATCAAGGGCCACTACAGTAACAGGAAGTGTCATACACCATGCCTACTGGCCTGTTCCATCCCCAGGTACGTGCAATAGTCACTTTCTGGCAGCAGCTACTTTTGGGCCTCACTCTGAGCCTTGGCAGCCTTGGGCAATATTTGGCAGAGCTTTGTCCTTGCTACTTAGTGTATTGGAGCTAGCTCTGCACCGAGCAAAGCACTGCAGCAATCTGTGGCCTGCAGCATCACTACAGCAGCGCAGGGTAGAAAGGAGGAAGAAGGACATACTGGGCTAATTTTTAGGTTTCTCTCTGGGGTTTCCTACTTTTTTTATCATTCTATTAGTTTGAGTTTTTTTTACTTTGTTTCTTGATTAGCAGTAATTAGTTTTCTTTTGATTCCTTTTCGTAAAATGTCCTTTGTGTCGGTCATACAAATACACACACTACTCTACTCACAGCCCTTTTTGGCTTATTAAAACCAACCAAGTGCACTCAGTCTAGATGAACACTCACATTTAGACGCAGCAGGTTTTGCAGTGGGGCTCTGGGCTGTTTTATTACTGTAGCCAGTGTATGGATGGCTGGCTCCCTCCATGCCAGAGACCTGTCCCTTTGCGATACCACCTCTCCTCCTCCTGCCTTCCTCTCTCATTGTTCTACCTTGGGTATCCGTTGGTCCGTGTCATTATAGTGCAGTAGGAAACTCCAGGCATACATTAGCTTGTGTCGTGTCTGCTTTCCCTCCACTCCTTCTGCTCCCTCTCCCTCTGCACAGTGTTTTCAAGCACAGACTGCCTTGCTTAGCAGATTAAATTAGCCAGGAAAAACTGCTTTTTCCCCCTAAATGAGCGCCGAAATTAGCTAGTTATTCTTCTAGCGTACACCACGTGGGCATACTGCAGTGCAGGGGAAACAAGATCTAAAGTTCAACTGACTGGCTGGCTGTATTTATGACTTATGGAGATGCTTTGTGATTGATGGGATTTAATCTATTGATTTATAATGAAAAGACATCAAGGCTCTTTTGTTTTTCATCCAAAAGAGTCCCATCGATCCTCATCCACCACCACCTCCCCCCTCCTTGCTGATTCAGTGTGGTCCAGCTGTGCTTATGCATACGTCTTGTGAAGGATGGGCGGGAGTTACTATCAGAGTGCTTACAGAGGTTGATGCAAGGCTGATGCTGGCTGACTACAGTAGGCTATTCTGTTCATCTCTCTGAGGAGTGAAGAAGGAAGAGAGGGCATTAAATGAAGGACAGAGATAGAGAGGGCTTTAGCCAAAAACATGTCTGAAGCCATTTCTTTTATATACATATCTTAAGAATATATAATATAAGATATATATCTTATATTTATACATTTAGGCAGTATGTGCAACGTGGTGCATATACAGTACATCTGTTCATTTAGAGCCTATCTACACTACAAAAGTGACTCAACTTCTAGAAAATCAGTAATGAAATCAATTAGTAAGACAGAATTTCAAAGTGTAAACCACTAACACTATTACTACTACTACTTACTACTAATAACTTTGTGCATTATTTGCACACATTCCCAAACAATTATAAAATATAAATAAAATTGAATTGATTCATTGAGAAAATAACTGGTAGAATTGATGACTAATGAAAATAATCATTAGTTAAAGTGTTTAGTCACTGTTTAATACTTTATCATGATTTGAGTATATCACAACTCACCGGGCAAAATCTGCCGTAGGTTGCTGGATCCTGAATGTGGATCGAGGTCGGAGGCTGAACTGTGTTGAATCAGTTTAGGATGATCAATCTCTGACAATCCTTCGGTGGCGGACGAGTCACTCGTGGGGTACACTGCTGACACCAAACTGTGGTAGCAATTTTTATATCACGAGTGTGAAATTAAAAACCTTCAAACCAAATTGTTTTTTTGAGCTTCATTTCCTGCAGGAAAGGACAGTCAGTTATACAGAGAGTCAAAGCAGTCTGTGAAGCAATGTTCACACTGAATATTTATAAAACAAAGGAAAAGGGAGGGAGGCTGCACCTGCGTAAGCAGCTTCAGTTACGTTGCAGTAAGGTCGTTCTGACATTTATATCAGAACTAAGGAAAACAGATATTGTGAGCTATGAGAATGAAGACATGGTTCATCATGTAATTCAGACAGTGTGTAACAGAACTTGATATTTAGATATCACAAGATTAATAAACTAAAATCACACTCACTCAACGTAATACTTAAACTCAAAGAGTCAAAGATAAACATTTCTATCACACCAGTGACCACACTTAAAAGCAGGGTGAAAAGCCTGTGGTCATAGTCTTCTCCTGGCTGCAGCCACCTGCCTCTCTGATCGCTCTCCAAGAACTCAGGGTCTTTGCATGTCTTTGTGGTCTTGACACAATCTTATCTTAAATGAAGTCATGTTATTGCTCTCAGTTGTACACAAGAGAAATGATGGTAGTAGTTGTGAGAAGAATGAAAAAAGAGCTGGAGAAAGTCCATACTGTGCCAAAACAACTTCTTCATGTTTTAATATGATCCATTATAATAGCCATTACAATAGTGTCAGATCTTGTGCTTGTTTGTGTTGAGGTTAATCTTTGACACCTCCTGCATGTCGCCATCTGTCAGTAACAGGGAGAGAGGGTGAGATACAGAAATTAGAAAGCAAACAGGTTGAGGGATGAGGAAAACTGTGACGTGCAGTGAGGAAGAATGCAGACAGACAGATGACTAGAGAAAGAGTGGGGGATAAATGAGTGGATGAAGTGGAACAAGAGGGGAAGAGAGTGGGAAACCCACAGAGGGACGTATGCTGAGACATCCCAGCAACTGGCACACTGAGAACTAATGCGCTGTGCCACTTCATACTGTCTGAAATGATTCAATTCTCACTGACTTGGCAGAACTCACATTGCAAATGTGTGTGTGTGTGTGTGTCTGTGTCTGTGTGTGTGTGTGTGTGTGTGTGTGTGCGCAGAAGGATCCCAGCCAACATGCTGCTGTATCCTCCTCCTGGGGAGTAAACAGTATGCAAATCGTTTGCCAGACTATTTGTAGTGAAGTCACCTTTACAAGGGACATTGTGTGTGCGTGTGTGTGTGTGTGTGTCTATGTCTTTTCTGCAGTATAAGAGGACATCCTGATTGCTGCGTTGCTGCTACATGAGAGAAAATGTGATGTAATTTATGAAGTATCAGTTTGTATAATCATTTGGCTGCAGACACATTTCTAACCAAAAGCTGTGGTCTACATGGATACATGTAGAGTATGTGAATAGATTTGTACAGTTAGGGTTGGAATAATAAGTTACATTTACATGTATTACTGTCCTTTGTTATGTTAACATATGATAATGTTAACAGGGGACATTAGAGTTCAGTGATCCAAGAATTTTCTTATTTTCAACAGGTTTTTCAAATTAAACAACACAATGCATCATTCGTAATTGCCCTCTAGGATGGCACGTAAACATCATATGCTGCAAGTCATTGGCCAGACATAGCCACTTCCTGGAGTCTTTGCATGTTGCCTGGCAACCTCACAGTCTTTTACACTTCAGTTTTTTCTACAGACTAACCAATTATGGCTGGCTGTGGCTTCATATTTATCATACAGACATGATAGTGGTATCAATCTTCTCATCTAGCTTTTGGCACAAAGTGAATAAGTGCATTTCTCAAAATGTTGAACTATTTCTTTAAAACTCAAAGCACACCCACTGGTGTGATGTTGGGAAGCTCAGAAAGGTTCAAGGCTCAACGAGTTTACTTTATTAAAATTGAACTGAAACTGCAGTTTTTCCCAAAGCTTTTGTTACTTAACCCCGACAACCTTCCAAGGAAGTCCATGTTTTAGATTAGTAGTACATAAACATAATTACTTTGAACGGTCCTTTAGTCTTTATTTGCTTACACCTATGGTAGTATATCCACCGACTGGAGGTCATTGCTTAAATTTAGTGTACCACAGCTTTCTCTTTCTGTAGTTTTGTTAGTATCTTTTCCTCCTTTCTTTCTCTCCCTCGTTCCACTGACATATAGGTCAGTGTGGGATAAGTGTGATGAGTTTGGGCACAGATCTCAAGCCTGGCCAGGCTAAATCACTCTAATTAGAAGCTTTTGATCTTCCATCTCAAGTTGGGAGCTGTGCATTCTCATTTCATGCCATTCTTGCAATTGTCTTATCTTCACTCATTTTCTTTTTGTTTGAAAAAAAAATCACTTTTCATTTAATTCCCTCTATCATTCCTCTTTCTTTACATCTATCTCCTATGCTGACTTGCACACCTGCTTTTTGCTGTTTGTCGTCGTCCCTCGCCCCTCCATCCCTCCCTTTGTCTCCCTCTCTCTCAGCATTGATTATTAACAAAGTACTTAGGTAATAAGGATTTTTTGAGTCACCGGATGATGTTTACTGTTATTCCTTCTGATGTGCTAACACAAGCAAACCTGTGTATGACCACTTAAATGCTTTTAAGAAGCTTGTATTTTTTGGTCAGTGTTTGCTCTTATTTGCAGACTTTATAATAGCTGGGTAGTTACCTGTCAGCAAAATCTTTTAGTATTATAGTTGTGTTAATTGACTTTTGGCCTCTAGGGGACAGAAAAGCTGACAGACACACAGCCCTGACATATTATCGCCATATGCAATTGTCATGATTTTCATCTAGCAGAAACAGAGCAACATTATATTCCCATTAGTTTCTGTCCATCTCTCGACTGAAAGTTAGTTTTCTTAGGTTTGACAAAAAATATTTGGCTCTTTAGCTGCTAACTTGAACTTTCTTCAAAGCTAACTTTGTTTGTCTGCCGTTTGGTTTTGATGGTTGCACTAGCAAACAGTTGCCTATTTACACATCCAGCAGACACAGCGCAACATTAGCAATACTTTTGAGTCAGGTTTCTGTTCTCCTGATGAATGTCCAATGTTCACACTTCTTTTAGCTTTGGTGGAGTCTCTTCCTAGCCTGGGAACCAGATGAATGTGGGAGCTCATGTTTTATTTGCTCTGGCAGATGTTTCTGGTCCCCCTCCCATTCAGACAGATTTCCTGCTGACCTGGCCTGAGTCGGGCCAATCACAACCATTTAACTAATATGTTGTGGGTTTGATATGACTGTCTGCCATTACTGCAAACAACCAAGATGGCTGCTGCTGATGTGAAACATTCTGAATCTGCTATAGTGTCACTGTTAAATGAACTGGATGGTATATTTTCTAAAAGAAGAACAAACAATGGCACTTAACGCTTTTGTTGATAAGAAAGGTGTGTTTGCTGTACTTTCTACAGGACTTGCTCAGCGCTACGTCACACATTTTGCTGCTCTGGTTGGTTGTAGGTCTATCCAGTTATGTCCAGAGGCATTTCGGCCTGAGCCTGGTTCTGCTTGAGGTTTCTGCCTGTTAAAAGGCAGTTTTTCCTTGCCATGAGCGCTTGCTCATGGTGGAAATGTTGGGTCTATACATATAGAGTTGGTTTAGACTTGCTCTATATTAACAAGTGCTATGAGAGAACTCTGTTATGATATAGTGATATATAAATAAAATTTAATTGAATTGAATTTTGGTCTGCTCCTGTTGATAACGAACCTTGTAAACTGAAAATGAACTGAGAGGTTTCAGATTGGTGTTAATGAAATTTAGCATTTTATTATATTATATTATTATAATTATATTATTATAATTGGACCGTTCTGTCGTTTTAATGGTCAATCATGATACACATATACGCACATGCAGAAAACAATGCTCAAACACACACATACACATACACACGTTGAAATGTATCCTCTGCTTTTGACCCATCCGGCCATCCTTCTTCTGAGGGGAGCTGGAGCAGTGGTCAGCCTTCTATGGCGACCGGGGACCAAATCCAGTGAACATGCCCTGTCCTGTCTTGGTCATGGACAGGCAGCATAGCACACACAACCGGGGGCAACTTAGGGTTCAGTGTCTTGCCCAGGGACACTTCGACATGTGGACAGGAGGAGCTGGAATCAGAACACCGACCCGAGGTGCCAACAACTCCAGAGAGATGAAAGTCAACAGCTCTAATTCCGGATCAGGTCAGTGTCACTACTGGTAGCATGAGGCGATACTTGGACTCTACAGAGGTTGCACAGACAGTCCAAATCCTCCAGGATGGCACATCAATGCATGCCATGGCCAGAAGGTTTGCTGTGTCTCCCAGCACAGTCTCAAGAGGATGGAGGAGATTCCAGGAGACAGACAGTTACTCTAGGAGAGCTGGACAGGGCCGTAGAAGGTCCTTAACCCAGCAGCAGGACCGGTATCTGCTCCTTTGTCCAAGGAGGAACAGGATGAGCACTGCCAGAGCCCTACAAAATGACCTCCAGTGGGCCACTGGTGTGAATGTCTCTGAGGGCCCGTCGTCCTCTGGTGGGCCCTGTGCTCACAGCCCGGCACCGTGGAGCTTGATTGGCATTTGTCATAGAACACCAGAATTGGCAGGTCCACCAGTGGCACCCTGTGCTTTTCACAGATGAGAGCAGGTTCACCCTGAGCACATGTGACAGACGTGAAAGGGTCTGGAGAAGCCGTTGAGAACATTATGCTGCCTGTAACATTGTTCAGCATGACCGGTTTAGTGGTGGGCGAATGATCGTCTGGGGAGGCATATCCATGGAGGGACGCACAGACCTCTACAGGCTAGACAACGACACCCTGACTGCCATTAGGTATCGGGATGAGATCCTTAGACCCATCGTCAGACCCTACGCTAGTGCACAGTGGGTCCTGGGTTCCTCCTGGTGCACGACAATGCCCGGCCTCATGTGGCGAGAGTATGCAGGCAGTTCCTGTAGGATGAAGGAATTGATACCATTGACTGGCCCCCACGCTCGCTTTACCTAAATCCAATAGAACACCTCTGGGACATTATGTTTCAGTCCATCAGACGCTGCCAGGTTGCACCTCAGACTGTCCAGGAGCTCAGTGATGCTCTGGTCCAGATCTGGGAGGAGATACCCCAGGACACCTTCTGTTGTCTCATGAGGAGCACCGACATTGTCAGACATGCTTCACATTGAGAACTGATGCGTTTTCAAAATGTTCCTTTAATTTTTGTGAGCAGTGTATATTCATTGGAATCAGACACATATACAAATGTAGTGGTTAGCAAAAAACACACTTTATACTTTTTACTCAATTCCTTCTCAGTCTTATGGGGATTTTAGTTTTGTTATATTTATTTTGACATTAAAAACAAAACATCCTAGAGGTGATATTTGTGTTTATTTCTTATTAGCACTTGGTTTTTTTTGTGATAAATAAGCCGGCAGTACTTTTACTGTAGAACTGTTAAGAAGTTTTGATTGTGATGTCTGAAAGTATAAAAATTAAATCAATTTGACACCCCCTTTTTTCTGGGGACACTTGTCTAGGGCCCCAGATGTGCTAGGTCTGGCCCTGATCCTAAAAAGCGATACGTAAGAACAAAAGTGTCCAAGCTAATATACATTGTGAGACAGAAATAAGAGTGTTGACAGCTTTTTTGCAGATGTTTCTCTCGCCTTGGCCTGTACAATAGTCGCACACCATCATTTAAATCTGCCTGGACTGAAACCTGCTCTGAAGGGGTGAATACAGATCGGCCTTGACTTGCTGTGATTATGGAAGTGCCAAACAGAGCAGGAAAATAATTCCATAGTGATAAACGATAAGTGGTAACATCTTTGTAATTGCTCACCGCCTTGAGTCGGGGAGTGAAAATAGATACTTGGCAATGTCCTAGACGTCTTCGCAACACATCTAATTTCTTCTTTTATGTGTAATGGAAGTAAAAAAAAAGTGTCATTATAGCTGTAAGAATGTATTTGCTTAATTTACAATTTGACCTATACAAGTACCACATTACCTGGAGCAGTGCAACAGCCACTGTTCAGTCCTAACAGGACACAGTCATAATTTTATAAAGCACATTAGGGTGTATTCATTTCCAGATAAATCTCTTTGATGTTGAGATCAGGGTGCTAAAGTGCAGCGTGCCCTCATCTATGTTCACCGTAATATCACCGCGCATGAATTGAATCTCTGAAATTGTGTTCGTTATATCGTCCTTCATCTCTCCGTCTCAGTTCTCCTTAGTCAAATAATGTTTCAAAATAAAACTCACACAGATGTATCTCCCTGTTTGTTACATTAGTCAGTGAATTATTGATGAGCTTCATCCAGTCTATTTTAATTTGATCACAATTAAGTGATGCAATAACATGGGTTAAAGAAAAGCAACAGCTGGTCCAGTTTGATTTAAGTGTCATCGGGTGTTGTTGATGAGTTGTCTGCCTGGGAGGGTATGATTTTTATCAGAGACTATTTTACAGGCATTATTTTAGAGGCCAGGAGTCTTGCAGGCACATCCAAACAGACGGATTTGGACCTGAGTACAATGTCAAGCATCTACTGCTTATTATTATTTTATCCATTTCCCCCCAGTCCCATCCTAGTTTTCATCTTTCAGTCTTTCTCTGTGCAGTGTGAACACATCCAGAGACTAATTACTGAGAGGAGCGTTTGAGTATCAATGATGACATACTGGTCTAAAAAAAAAAGTGTGTTTTCGTTAGTGTCTGTGTGTGTGTTTGGTTTGGGAGAAGTGCTTAATAACCCACTTTTTGCTCTCAGACAAAAACACGGCATACATCCTAACATTCACAGGAGCATTGGGCAATACGTTCACACACACACACACACACACACATTCACAATAGCAGCCGGCTTTGTTCCATAATACATAGAAAGTCTTTCATATTTTCCATCCACATGCACTATACATTACAGCAGAGGATTGTTGGTGAGGGAATAGTTACAGGAATATTCCAAGGTTGCAGTTTCACACTGGTTGTCTCTGCCTCGCTGGTACTGATCTGCACAGCAGGAGGCATCACCTCTGTACCCACATAGCGGTACAGTGTGTACAGGCTGCAGATGCACGCTGAATGAAGAAACAGAAAAATAAAGTTTTAAAAGGCAACATGATAGCAGACTGATGTCGGTGATCCGTCAATACCGCCGGCTTAATTAAAAGAGAAAATATCTTTGGAATTGAATTTCATAAATCATGTAAGCAGTGCTTACACTCATTAATTTAAAGTGATACAGGTGAATATCCTTTTGCATTTGGACCCTCCGTATTGATTCTCTGTCATTCTGCAGCCTATGGCTAATGCCGTGCCATCATTTATAGACCAGGTGCTCAGCTTAACACGCCCTGAAGCCACTATTACAATCAAGATTAGACTATGAATGATTAAAATGAACCAAGGTTGGGCTATTGATCGAATTCAGGAAGCTCAAACCACTCAGCATTCGCTTCAGAAGTGTTTATAGATTCAGCTTTGTTTTGCCCCATAGGCTACACACTCGGTGAGCACTGGAGCGGGCTTCAACAAAACCCACTCCAGATGAAAGACAGCACATCTTTCAAGGCGTGATCAAAAATTACAGAATGCAAAGCACAATAATACGGCAGCAGCACTTGTTAACCAACCCACAAAAAAACACCTAGACTGTGCTGAAACTGCTATCGGGAGCAGCGGTTGGTAAAATATTATTATAATTAAGTCAAACCAGCCACGTAGATGACAAATCATTTAGACAAAGTGTGATGAGGAGAACATTATATTGTATCAGAAATACCCAGAGAGGCATGTCACAGGGAGACTTGGTTTGATAGAATAGACTTTCAAATTGCTAATCAAGGGGAACCATTTAGTTTGGTGTCATTCGAGTGGAAATTGTCTTATGTGCAGCTGCACGATCGACATAATGTAACTGCATAGAATGACAAACCTGCACTATGTTTTGACTTTATGTCTTAGATTCTAATTTGCATTTTAGTTCTATTCTCATTTTTATAAACATTTTTGTATGAGTACTGTTGCAAGCAGCCTGAGAATGTAATTTCAAACTGTACTTGCTGTGATTGTGACAATGAAGAACTTGAACTTTAATGTTGTTTGCAATAAAAATAAAAATAAAAACATTCATTTTCTCTGCCTGGCAGACTGTAATATGGATGAAGACGTGACTTGATTTGCTCCAGTCTGCAACAAAACTATATAAGACTATTTCAACTTGTGTTCCCCCCCCCGACAGGTCAGCGGGTTCAGGGCCAGGAGGGAAAGTAAGCAGACGAAAACATCAGTTCACACACACAGACATACACAGCCACCCAGAATACCCAGTAGCCACACACAGAGCAGTATTGAGCTGTGTATAATAAGTTTAGCTGCCAGCGACCCTGGTTGGCTCGGTGCAGGTCCAGCTGAGAGGGTCAGGCTGAGTGAGACGCGAGGAAGAACAGCAGACATTCCTATCAACAAACCCTGAAAGCCTTCGCCTACTTTACACCAGAGCAATTTTCATGGATAATTTTTACCATACACTAATGCCGCAACTCACGATTATTCCATTATTAATTCATCTGCATTGATTATTTTGTCAATTAATCAATTTATTAATTAAAATGTCAGAAAGTAGTGACAAGACGCCCACCAGAGATTCCAAAAAGCCCCGGCGTAAAGTCAGCAGATTCACTACAACATCTAAGAAATCAGTCTGAGTCAGTCTGTCTGAGTTTCGGCAGCCACATCAAGGCAATAACTGAATCAGTATATTATCAGCCCAAACAAACAGTAAAAATTACAGGTTTCTCATTTAGAAACTCATTAATTACTTCATTGCCAGCAGGGTGGATGATTGTCTTTTGTTTGGTCTTCAACAAAAAGTCAGTTAAATAACTAAGAGAATGCATTACTCCTGTTCTTAAATATTTTCCCGGGCCCCTACTTATAGTATAATAAAAGTAATGCTACTCGATTATAAATGTCTCAGTAAACTTGGGCCGAAATACATCTCTGATCTCCTTGAAGAATATAAACCCAGTAGTACATCTTACAGAAGCAGTCAGCTGGTAGAACCTCAAACCTACTGCTTTTAGCTCTGATGCTGCAGACAGATGGAAGATCTCAAACGTGCCCCAACCCTAGCCACTTTACAATCTAAATGAAAAACTCTGCTTTTGGTTTCTCTGCTGCACTTTTCCCCCCATGTTGTATTTGGGAAAACTTACAACTTATTTTGCGCTGTAATTACATTTAATCAAATTTTGAATGTTTCATTGTATTCTACCTGCCATGGCACGCATTTTGGAATTCATTATTTCCTGTTGGCAGTGCCCCCTAGTGGCAGGACATGTGTATGTTCCTTTGCTTTGTGCAAATCTACTTGTTGCAACTTAGTGCTTGGGCAACTGTGATCATGTGACTAAAAGGTCAGAGTTAAACTAGGAAGCTTTCAGGATTATCATGTGCATCAGAAAAAAACACCTGTGCAGGTGAGACAGAATGTAGAGAAGGGTCACAGGCTTCTTATTGGACACCTTAGACGGAGCAATAAAAGCAGTGCTTAATTTGAAAATTAGGCGGTCCGAAAACACACAGGGGGCTGATCCGACAGGTCAGGGGCATAGAACAATCCACAGCGCCTGGAGCTCATTAGACAATGCCTAGGTGCAAGCTGTTAAAGCTAAACAAGAGTGTCATCACAAACAAAGCATTGCTTATTTACATTCATTAATCAGAGCATTCACAATAATCACTCAAAATCAGCAGGCGGAGGCAACAGCTGGTTACAGTTTGCAGCGCTCTCTCTTTCTCCCTCTCTCTTTCTCTCTCTCTCTCTCTCTCTCTCTCTCTCTCTCAATTCAATTCGTGGAGCTTTATTGACATGAACGTTTCAAGAACAATGTTGGCAAATATATTCATGACAGGTACAAACACACACAAATACACAGCCTATTAATTTTAATCAATCCCACCTTCTCAGCAAGTTACTGCCAACTACACCTGCTCTGATTGTGGTTTGCCACTGCTGATAATGCCACTGTAAACATACTAGAGGCACAAACTTACTTCACATTGCTTGTGTTTATGCACAATATCCTGTGCTGGCCAACATGAGTAGTGCAGAGTTGGTAGGGTGCCTGAAGCCAAAAAACGGTGATGCTGCATTATTTCTTTGGATATTGTCGACTTTTTTTCTGCTGCTAATTTCACTGTGACGGCACCAATTTGAGTCCAACTGGTTTGAAAGGAGACTTGTACACTCCTTTTCATGCACGTGTGTGCATCTCTGTGTGTGTGTGTGTGTGTGTGTGTGTGTGTGTTGTTAGGTCACTTAGGTGCCGGTAGTTCATGTGCTGGAGGAGAGAAGCTGAGAGGCAATGAGAGGACCACCGCCAGCGAGTGTCTGCCTTAACAGAGATAAGAGGTAGGGTCAGCCAGAACACCCGCGTTCTGGTAGGGAGGGGAAATGGCTGCCGGGCAGTCCCTGACCCAGGATCAGAGTCGGGGCGACTGTGAAGAAATGAGATGTGACTAATGGAGGCACTGCAGGCTGACCCCTGATCGGCTGAGAGCAGGGAGAGAAGAGGGGGCAGGAAGGATGGAGGGGTGGGGGGAAGGGACGTGCACAGAATGAGGTGACGGAGGCTTAAAAGTGGGGTGGAAGGTGTTTGTGTGTGTGGAACATGTTAAATGTGACTATTGAGGATGCAATGTGAAATAAAGAAAGCGCTGAGGGCATGTTTGTGTTTGTAAGAGAGTTGAGTGACCATTTATATTCAGTGGAACAGAAGAAGAGACAAATAAAGTAGGGAGCACAGAGCAAAGCAGGGTTAAGTGGGAGCAACATGGCAGCAAGGTACAGACTTCAGGTTATTCGGGCCTGCAAGGTTCCACAGTAAAAACTTTGTAGGTGACTGGATCAGCATTTAAGTCATATCTGCAAACCTCACCACAAATGTTACCACTCTCCAGGGGTTGCTGATTAGTCTGGCTCCCAGGCTCAGATGATATGAGGATGTTTTCAACGCAAAAACCTGAAAGTGAAAATTGAGCACGCATCATACATGTATAACAGAGTGAACTCACTTCTAGATTTAACAAGATTTCCAACTCTGTCTATATTTATATCTACTTTCCACAGATCCAACTCAAATTTCACCTTCCCCTGCTCTTCTGACAACGGACCTGTAATTATTAAAAGTTACGCGATACAAAACATTTCCTAACTAATATTCATCTACTTTTCAAAGATTAGACCTATAATCTAAGATGGCATCTCACACTACTGATATGTAATGAGTGGATAGTCTCTACTAATTATACAATGGATTGAATGATTCAGTATAATTTGGTACAGCACATTAGTTCAACAAAGGTACAGAACAGAACCCGAAAATTCAAACAACATGGAGGCAGCAGTCTGAGCTGTTATAAAGGATTGTTTGAGAACAATTGCATGCTTGGCGAGCATGGCAAACCTCCAGGAACACAGCAGGAGCCTCTGAGTTTGCCAAATATCTGTGTTTCACACTTTCCACTGGCAACGATAAAAAATCTAATAACATCGGAAACATTAACCTTGATATCCCCACAGATCCTTGCAGCTCTGTTACAGATTGAGTTGCGCTGGTGTTCACTTTGCAGCACGTCTCAAGTTCAGTTTGATGGTTTGTGGGACACATCGCGCCTCAAGGCATTTTATCTTGTTCTGTGTTTTTTGTCAACTGTAGTAGCACTGCAATGCTTTGGGATGCTGTATGATACTTGGAACTTTTGTCTTTTTCAGCAATGAAGACAAAGGTACCTAGTTTCCACTTCTGAGGGTTGTTTTTTTTTGTGTGTGTTGTGCTTTTATGTTTGCAGATTGCACACACTTTTTTTTTTATCCCATTTGGACGTAGCCATAGCTAAACCTACTAAAGTCACACTTTAAGCCATAATTAAATATTTAATAGTATACTATATGCTATAAAAGCTATAGCTAAACAGTACAAATAAGAGGCAACGCAGCATTCAGTGCAGAGAAGTATCACGTCATCATTTTTCACATAACCAGGATTCAGTGTTTTTTTAATGACTGGGTTATGGAGTGGTGGGTGAGCATTTTCCCCAACAAAGGACATATTTAAAGTATGCACTGGTCTTGCTTTCTTTACCTTAATGCTGACTGAAAGTGTTGTGTTGTAGAACGTCTTTGTTAGAGTGTCTGTTAAACATGCTGTGTATTCCATGACCAGTGCTGAGTTGTACTAAAAAATGTACTTACCATACAAAATAATTCCGTTTTTCAGCGTTTCTCAGTTGCTGTGGCAAATTGAAATCATTATTTTCAAAGCATAATGCCTGACTTTTCTACATCCACAGCCAATTTTGTCACAACAGTGTCTGCAACTGTTGTAAATGTAATATGATGTTATAATGCACAGCCATGTTTACTGACTTGATGCATTGACTAAGATGAAAATGGATTAAACTGGAACAGGAATGTTTCAGATTTTCAGATATTTTGTGGGTGGGGAAGGCAACCCTGCCTTCAAGCAGGTGTGTGCTTTTTGTTTGTGTGTTTTTATTGTTTGAACATCTTTGGTATAATTTTACATTGTTTATGGAACATTGCAACTAGCTGCTAATGCGAGTGTACAAAGTCATGACGCAGTTCATCTCGTTATCAGTGTGGCTACAAGATGAGTATGTCTCCATCAACGTAATGTTAAAAAAAACACTGCTGCAGTTGGTCCATTTAATAAAACATCACATTTGAAATCATTTGAAATGTGTAAAACCCTATCTATGCAGTGTTTCGGTGTCTGATAAACCTTCAAGTTTATCGATCTATTACTCAGAGTGGCCTCCACCAAAAGAGCCCCTTGCACCTTTTTTTAATGCAGTGCCAGTGTTGCTCTTTTCAATGCCCAGTAATGTTTTTTAAAAAAAGATCTCTTCTGTTGTTAGTCTTTATTTAGGCATCTTTACAGTTTTGAGTGGAGAAGGCATCAGAATAATAGTATCGTGCACATAAATCAAACCAGGCTCAACAGGCAGCTGGTCATAAAAAGCAAACAACAATGTCCGAGGTAATGCAGGTGCAGTGGTGCATTGAGAGGCAAACGGTAAACACTGGTAACAAACTAATTATCCTGGGACTGAATTAGACCTTAATATGCTGCTAGACATTTGTTAACAGATGAATTGACTGAGAGTGTCCTCGGTGTGTTGCCATCACCAATTCTGCGGATGACAACAACAAGCAACGCCAGGCTTTTGGAAGGGGCTTCAAAATGTACGCTATTCCATTTTTTATCACTGATGATTACCGGCATGGAGCTGCATATCTGTAATTCAGTAAAGAAGTCTGATTTCTTTGTTACTTTGCAACAGAAATCTGTAGATTGCCAAGTTGGAGAGATGATTTATCTCAGTTTAAGAACAGTCATTTTAACAGTTCACCAATAAACCATTATGAGCTCTGTTTCCCTTTCAGGGTGAATTATTCAATTCAATTCACCCAAGTCAGCCCTGCCATGAGCTTTATCAAAGAGGAAAGTCTTAAGCCTACTCTTAAATGTGAGGAGGGTGTCTGCCTCCTGTACACAGACAGGAAGCTGGTTCCACAGGAGAGGAGCTTGATAGCTGAAGGCTCTGGCTCTAATTTTAGAGACTCTAGGAACCACAAGGATACTATGGGCACTATGAGCTCTTTCAGATATGATGGTGTCTGACCATTATGGCCTTTGTAGATGAGGAGAAGGATTTTAAATTATATTCTGGATTTTACAGGGAGCCAGTATAGAGATGCTAATATTGGAGAGATGTGATCTCTTTTCCTGGTTCTTGTTAGCAAACGTGTCAAGACAATACCCAATCACCAAACCATATCAGATAACAGATACTTTCAATAAGGTGTTATTGAAAAGTATCTGTAATCGGATCCTTTTGGATCAGGGGATTTGAATGTACCATGTTTCTCCTCTTAGCCAAAATGGCAGCACAGCAGCTATTATTGATAAGCTAGACAGCACGTCATGCCATGAGCGTCTTTTTGGCTTCATTCACTCTCATTTTCTACTTTCTTTCATCCCCCTCAGTGTCTTTCTGCCCTCGCAATCTTCTCAGAATGGAATGCCATTCTGCATTAGGACATCAGCTGCTGAGACTGATGGTTCATGAGGGTTTTGGGAGATAGCTTCGGTGAGAGTGAAAGAATGTGTGATGGTGCATGCTCCATTGTGTACTATGTGTATGTGTCTGTGAGATACTGCAAAGGTGAGAGGCGATGAGCAGAGGCAGGGAGAGAGAGAGAGAGCGAGCGAGAGAGAGCTTGTCAGCTAACACGGGTCATGAAAAATGCATGGAGGTTGTGGTGTCAGTTTGCTGGAGTGAAAGATGCAGAGAACGAGCACAGACAGGGTTTTCTGAACTCTGCAACTCTGGCTGTCTGCACGCTCACTCACCCGGCCAGCCTGAGCCTTTCATATGCTGCAGCTCACTTCATTAGTCCTGCTCGCCTCGCAGCCAGCTCTACTCTACACATGCTCTCTTTAGATTTCATCGTGCTGCTGTTGCCACCGATTGTGAATATACTTTCCTCTCCCACCATTACGTCTTTATTGTGTGGTCCCCCTACATACCTGCTCTATAACACACAGATAAAACACAAGTATTCGGCCCGTGAGGGGATGCAACTACCCAATTTAAATGTAATCTATCTCTAGTCTACGCCCATCAGCTCAGACCATAACACAAGACAATCCACTATTTCAGAAATAAAAATTAAGAGCAGACAATATAAACAGACAGCTACAGAGCAGCAATAATCTTACTCCCAGACAGCTGAAGTCGTTGGGGTTTGTTTTTAGTGTCTTTGTAAAATGTTGTTTTAATATTATTTTATGCAAATGTATGCATGGTTGCATGTAAGTGTCTGGATGCTTGTGTATATAGATATATGTATAACTTCATGTTTTTATGATGAACATTGATTTACAGCCAGATTTATTTCTTTTTTTAATATTTTTATTTATTTCATTCATTCATTCATTCATTAACCATACTGCTTATCCCGAAGGGTCGCAGGGGGGGGCTGGAGCCAATCCCAGCTAACATTGGGCGAGAGGCAGGGAAACACCCTGGACTGGTC
>JAVQJV010104974.1:0-13989 GCA_036024995.1 Gadopsis bispinosus
CGGTCATACTGAACGATGTTACAGGCAGCATAACGTTCTCCACGGCTTATCCAGACCCTTTCACGTCTGTCACATGTGCTCAGGGTGAACCTGCTCTCATCTGTGAAAAGCACAGGGCACCAGTGGCTGACCTGCCAATTCTGGTGTTCTATGGCAAATGCCAATCGAGCTCCATGGTGCCGGGCAGTGAGCACAGGGCCCACCAAAGGATGTCGGGCCCTCAGGCCACCCTCATGAAGTCTGCTTCTGATTGTTTGGTCAGAGACATTCACACCAGATTCCTAGATTAACTGCCTGTCTCCTGGAATCTCCTCCATACTCTTGAGACTGCTGGAAGACACAGCAAAACGTCTGGCAATGGCATGTATTGATGTGCCATCCTGGAGGAGTTGGACTGCCTGTGCAACCTCTGTAGGGTCCAGGTGTCACCTCATGCTACCAGAAGTGACACTGACCCTAGCCAACTGCAAAACTAGTGAAAACAGTCATAAAGATGAGGACTGGGGGAAAATGTCAGTGGCCTCCACCTGTAAAACCATTCCTGTTTTGGGGGTCATCTCATTGTTGCCCCTCTAGTGAACCTGTTGTTAATTTCAGTAACACCAAAGCAGCTGAAACTGATTAACAACCCCCTCTGCTACTTAACTGACCAGATCAATATCCCAGAGGTTTAACTGACTTGATGCTATACTCTGTTTAAAAACTGTTCCTTTAATTTTCTTGAGCAGTGTATATATGTTTATCCATTATTAAAGATTTACCATCACCTGTCTTAGTGTCACAAACAGGGTAGGGAAGTCACACAGTATTGAGTGAAGGACTAACACAGTGTTTGTTTTGGTCTTTGTTGACAAAAAGAACAATAGAAAATTACACCAAAAAAGGTTTTGGACAAGGGACCACAGGAGTAAGCAATGATGCAGCACCCGTCTTACTTGATATTGCACTTTGCAAATTATGAAACAAATGTTCAGTGTGCCATCTTTGCCCAGTTGGTAATGCAAGTGACTTTTTTGTGACAGTATTGGTGCAATTTTGAATAGGTAGATTGTATCATGTAGTCTTTGCTGCATGTTTAAAGGCATTTAAATACTGCAAGTGTAAAGCCTTTACATATTAGCATTCTGTCAACAGTGCAACATGCGGCATCCAGACAGTGTGATTCCTAGTCATTGGGGGCCTAACCTACTCCCCTCTCAAACCAAAGATACTTCATTTTATTGAGCGGTCCTGGCTCGTCTCATAGTCAACAGGATTAGAGCTTGAATGCATCACCAATGACAACTATTAATGACCTGAACATGCCCTCAGATAGCAACTGGATCATTTGTCACAGGTGCATAGGGGCAAACAGAATCGGCCAGTTCTAAAGGTTTACGTAATTACTGCATCGTTTTGCTACTGTTCATGCTCTGCAAAGCTGGGGTCATGAATGGGGGTGTGAATTTCAGCACATATGAATCAGTCCTGCTACTGTTCATTACAACACAGACAGAAGTACAAGCATGATATGCTGAGCTGTTGTGCTGAACAAAAAAGGGAAGACACTTGGAGGCAGTGAAGCAAGCTCAGACACAACATTATCACCTTATACAGTTGTTGAGGCTAACATGTAGTAGTTGACAGCAGCAGGTAGCAGTTTTTCAGTGAAAAGACAGATTAACCTGTACCCCACAAATAGACAAACTGGCTAGTCAGCATAGCATAGGTTTTAGATATGTATATTTCCCATAGGAGATCAAAACAGAGCTAAAAGAGGAGTGAATACTGTATTTACATCCCTCAGTGCTTCAACACATGACAAATGTTTATGTTGCTCTGCTGGATGCGCAAATAAACTGCTTGCTAACAGATGCATCGTAGCAACTTAATCCACTGATATACTATCAGTGGATTAAGTTTATCCACTCATACAAAATTCGCAAAGCCAATTCTGAAGCATTTTAAATCCAGCATCGTTCAGATCCACGTTTACTTGCCAGCAGTCTTCTTTTCTGGCTCTTTGCTTCATATCCTGGCTTGCCACCTGTTGATCAGTGGAATAGTATGAAACCGTTCCCATTAATGTGTATGTTGCCACCCAAGTTCATGTGCGCCTTTGTGTGTCCCCAATAAACAAAACGAGGTCCCACTCACAGAAAAACAGCTTAGAGAAAAATTAAATTAAGTTCAACTTAAAACCTTTAGGCCTGCAGACACCATTACAATGAGCAGTTAGAAGTTTAGTATTCAGCTAAAAGATAAATTTTACTACTGCTGTTATAGACCTTTACATTACAGTGGGGTCTTTATCACTTTGCCAACACAAACGAAACACAAGGGAGAGCTGGAAAAAGAACGGATACCTTGCTAACACACAACACCAGCTGTATCTTACCTTGAGTGAGTGTTTGAAGCTATAGCACGGAGTCTTCTCGTGTCCATCTGTGATCTCCTCTCGTTTCTTACAAAACAGCAGCATCTTGTCATACAGGAACAGGTGCCGCTGCATGGGCTTAAACCTCGCCAAGTCCTTCACCTGAAATCAGGTCATCAGTCAGTCGTTTTAGCTGCATGCCTGTCCATTTGTCACTCCACAGTTCAATTATCATATTCACGTCGATAAGTGTTAGTGTAACATGGTACTACAACTAACAACGTGGGCCATGACAGATGACCATATCATGATTATGGTTTTGATAGCAATTGTGTTTCTCCAAACTAACACCATATTTCTCACAAACCCTATTGCTTCCTGCACCATGCGCCCCTGTCTTGCATGTTCTCCCTCATTGAATTAAATAAATGTACATAAACTACTGCAATCTCAAGCTCCATTTCCAGCAACCTCGCCCTGAGAACATCATAGTTTACCATCCAACTAACCAATTCGGCATTGGTGCACTGAAGAAGAACACAACAGATTTCTGCACACAAATGAACAAATACGGTTCTGAAATGAATATGTCTTGCTTGCAAATGATTTAATTTGTGTGCACAAATTTACAAAACGTAATTGCACTAAATCCATGACTCAGATACATGGATACACTTTGCTTCTTGCCAAGTGAACAACGCCGTCATGTTCTTATCTATCTGACATTCCTTAATATTTGTCAAAATGTTACCAATCAAATGTTCTTGAGCCTTAAAGAGTTAGCATGAAATACTAATTTGTGTACATAATTATTTTTGTCTGCATGCCATCTGACAGGCTCTGTTGAATTAATGGCTGCGTGGAATGGTAGGGAAAATGTCCAAAAATCCCAAAATGTGCAGCATGCAACTGAAAATAAGTTTACATGATTTGTAGTTAAAGAGCTAAAACTTGTAAAACACTGTTGCAGTTCTTTAAAGCTGTTCTCTTTGACTGATGTTAAAAACAGAAGCACAACATAGTAGTATTTATACTCAGGTAATTCAGTAATTTATCTACTAAATCTATCCACTGCAGTGGGCGGTTGTACCTTGCTGTGGCCTTTCTTGTGGTCAGTCCACACATTAAACGATCCCTGCATCAGCAGCTTCCCAAGTTCACTCAGGTTTCCCTGTGAACAGCAACACACAGACAGTCCGACATTTAGAGCAGCACTCATTACAGTCACAGCATTTTACAGTACATGATCCCACTTCAGGTCTGTTGTCATAACAGGGTTAAGGGGAAATAAAAGAAAATTTGTAATCTATATTTTGTAGATACTTTTGTATATAAACAGATACTTTTATATGTAAACAGTACCATTGTATATAAATATTACAAGCTAAAACACACATTAACCCACCCTATTACAGTGCACTCCATGCATATGTAGCATAGCTATAAACTACAGTATATAATGGCTATATATGATGCAAATTCAAACTTATTTTTTTGAGAAAGCATGTTTCTATGCATAGGTCTTTAATTCCTGCCTATTTCATGAGTTCTTGAAAATGTTCCTGTCATGATCAAACTTCACGAATGAACACGTGCAATTCAAGTTGAAACGAGCAATTTAGGACAAGTTTGTGCAATCAAGAGAGTTTGTTCAAGTCAACTAGGAAACATCCAAGACACCATAAGAGAAATTTCATATAGGAATACTAAAATATTCTTGGATGAGGCCAATATCTGCTGTTGTTATACATACAGTATACAGTCTCGTGAAACATGGATTTGCATTGGAAATAAATGAAAAGAGCTGATTCCATCTTACCTCAATAGGAAATTACAGAACATGACGTGACAGCTACGCAGCATGGACCAAGATCCATAAAAAAACTATAAAAAAAACATTGCATGTAATGTCTATCCTACCAGCTTTCTTCAATGAATCCATAACTTTAGTTTTTGTGCCATTGTAAAGTGTGGGTATCGCTGTCTCTGTAAAAACACAATGTGATGGTATGTTGTATCTCGGCTCTAGAGTGTGCAACATAGCGTGGAAGCCCTGGTTCTCCACAACAGAATATGGACGCAAATCCTTGGCAATAAAAATTGCAATGGAATCTGTGATGCGCTTTGCCCTTTCCGAGGTGGGCGGAAGCTTTGCTACCGCCTGCTGGATTGTTAGCTGGTTAGCATCAGCAACCGGTCGCGTTTCCTTTTCCAATTGCAGGTGAAAACGTATGAGGTGGTTTCTCATGTTTGTTGTGTTGCCACAATATTTTATTTTAACTTAGCACACCTTGCATATTGCGTGGCTCTTGTCCAAGTCCCGTTTGCCTTCAATTTCATAGAAACCAAAATGCTTCCATACGGTAGCTTTCAATGCAGCGGGTGCCGGTCGAACTGACTTAGTTTGTTCAGCCATTTTCACCTGTAGCTCGAACGTAAACAAGACACACATGCCCCATGCGCGTGCAGCGGCCACATTTGTAGTTTGGTAATATTAAGTTGCATCAGGCGATCGTACTGTTGACATTTTAGATTTAAAATTCTGATTATCAACTTTTCTGCGTCGATACATAATCGTTCTAGAGAGAATCTCGATGCATCGAAGAATCGATTATTTTCCTTTATGACTTTCTCCTTTATGGTGGCTGACTGTGTGAGATATTTTCCACATACTTTGAACTAATGCAAGTTATTCCAACAAAGTAACTATCAGCATTTCGGCTTTTTCTACAAATAAGCTTCCTTTTTGTTTCATCATTTTATCCTTGTCATGAAATTTACATTTTATTTTTTCAGTTTCAATGTCATAAATCCTGCAATGTTCATCACACTTAAAATCTTAAAATGAGCTGTAGCTGCACTGTGATCTTTGGATATCAAGAAGTGGTTTCAGCAAGTGCCCCATCTCATGCAATCACTAAAATCACACGCTGGTATCTAACAACTGTAACAAATCACATACTGGTATCTAACAAATCACACACTGGTATATAACAAAATCACACACTGGTATCTAAAAAGTGTGAAATCAACCTGTCGTGCCCCTTTACTTGGTGACTACTGGTTACAGAGTCAAACATTTTGTACTTCTATATATTCTCACACAGCAAATTAGTAAACAATCAAATCAATACACAACAATTGTAATAAACTGAAGCCATTAAGTGTAAGAGCTGCTATGGTATAACAAATACAACTGCGTGGACTAACAATGAATGAGTCTGATCATCTGATGCGAATAACCCTCAACTTATCTCATGCGACAATTATTCAAGGTTAAAGAAAATACGGATTAAAACTGATTAACTGGAAGCCCCGTTATCAGTTTCCTTTATATACTTTGATACCACGAGTGATGTCAGGGTTGAGTACAAAGTGGGTGGATCTCACATAGATAATGTGTAACTGTGTTTTGTTCTATTTAAAGGAAGAAGAAAGCACTGTGTGCACTGATTTTGACTTCTCCCTGTCATTTCTGGAGTTACCAGTTCCAGCCTCACCCTCGTGTGTCTCAGATGAGTCACATGGCTTTCTTTTTGATCAGCATTAAAACAATGTGAACCATGATGAAGTGTCCACTAAAGCGGCTCCCACCTTCAGCCACAGACTTCAAACCCTGATCCACTAATGCAATTTTGAATTTTGCTGTTAGCAGCACAGCAAATGTTGCTGTTTTAATGGTGAGAGAGAAAGACAACTGGAACTCAAGTCTAACAATGCTTGACAATGTAACGAAAAAGCAAAAACTTTCAGCTGACAGAACTAGTAACTAATTCTACATACTGACCTCAAAGCCAGTGATGGCTATCTGGTGCATGGAGTCATTGACAGACTTGATGATGTTCAGCATGGTTGCTAAAGCCTCCTCCAACTCAGCTGTCCCCTCGCCCTTATTGCATTTTAACATCTCCTGGAAGACAGTTTGGAAAGATTGAGTAAGGATAGGCACCATAATAAAGAAAGGAAGAGAGAACAACACTGATGTAGACATCGAGACAGGCCTTGGTGACAGTGAGGTCACATCCCCTGGCTGATGTCAGGCTATTGCCAGGCAACAACTGCACTAACATTGAGTAAATGAATGGTAATCAATCAGTGGCACATAATTGGCTGTAGTGGACAAGCTCATAGTGTGACAGAGGGGTTTCAAGTGTCAAGTTTTAATGAAAGAAGCATCTTCAGCACAGTCAGCATCCTCAGCTTTGTCTCAGGTAAGCAGCTCGTTATTTTAAAGGTTTTGTACGTTTCTACTTCCTTTATCATGGTTTTGGGATGTCTGTTTAAGAAGATGGGGTGGTGTCACAGGTCAGAAGCTGTGAGGAAACGCTTGGTGGTCACCACCTTCTTCAAATGATTAAACAGTCATACTTTGTTGTTTTAAAAATGCTTTAACATTTAAGCATTTGTGTTAAATTATTTGGGGTAACTTCAGACTGCATATCCATAAAAACGGGCTATTTTCTGTCCGTTGCAACACAGCTGATACTATTTCAACCCACTCTGCTTTACCTGCTATACGTACTGTATACCACCATATTCATTCATATCCATGCCGCTTATCCCAAAGAGTCGGGGGGCGGGAGCACAATCCCAGAACATTGGGTGAGAGGCGGGGGAACACCCTGTCACCCAGTCAATTACAGGGCAGACAAACAGACATTTAGGGGACACAGTTGCCATGCTGGCCTCCACCGGGGGCAACTTGAGGTTCAGTGTCTTGCCCAGGGACACTTTGACATGTGGACAGCGGGAGCAGGGATCGAACCACCAACCCTGGAGTTAATGGACGACCGCACAACAGGAGAACTTTCTTCTGGGATCTTCATCTGTTTGTTCAGATTGGCCATTACATTACAGCGACATGTGGCTTAATAGCTTTGTGATTATACAGAACACATGAGCATAAATTCTGTGATTTCCACTGTGTAGTCACGTAATATACGTAATTTTAGAAAAAAAAATTCCATAGCAGAAATGGCAGTTTATAATCTCATTAATGTGTCGGACTCATGTTGTCAGACTGTACAAAGTCAGCTTATATAATAATAATAATTAACAACTTATGAGGGTTACGTGCCCTGTTGTTAATTTACTGACATATTAGTCAAAGAAAATTAGGTCTTGAAGCAAATCTTCCACCGTGTGTATTTGGTGGAGGTAATGGTTAACCTAATGAAGTCCTTGTATCATTCAGCCAGCACATGTGTGGACAATCAAAAGGATAAAAAGACACAAATCACATGCAAGTGCAAAAAGTACATTTGTACCTCACACACTGTGAAATTCTGTCATGTGATTTCATGTGATACTTCCTACTCATGTATTTACGTTACCTCCAGGAACAAACACTAAGCAGTAGCAGTGACTCAAGCTTTCCACACCGTCTGGCAGGATTGAATATTCAGTGGAAAAAACACTCCCGACATGTTTTGAATCTTTAGTAAAGTCAAATCAAGGAGACAGGAAGCAGTGAGGTTTTATGGGAAATCTAATCCTTTGAGAGACATGAGCACGGACAATATGATGATGCACGCTGCACCATAAGCCAGTTTTTGTCCTACACCCACCACCTGATATCCCAGTCATCATATATGGAAGGCCATTTGCACAAATAACATCTTAAGAGATTTCATGTTTAGACAACATTAAGCGAGTTTAGCCACACTATATTTTGCGTGTTAACACAACACAAATTGACACGTTAACACGTCAACGAGATTTTCTGCAGCTTAGGACATCGCCCTTTAATGTGTGAACATGCAAATTCCTGAGGCACAGTGATTTCTGTCTATTGCCGTTTCACACAAACCAAAATATTAGGCTACGCTGTGGCTCACTGTGATAATAACAGTCAATAACAGTCATTTCCAAATCTGTGATTGGATGTAATGTAATGTAATGTTATGAGCAACCATGTATAATGTTGTATGCCTGATCTTTAACATCCGCTTTATATTGATAATCCTGTAATGTTTTGGTATGTGCTTAGCAGCAGGCTAAATATTTCTACAGAGGAAAAGAAAATTGGAACTTTTTAAATCTTTATTATTCAACCATCCCTTATTTCGTTGTGTGTGTTGTTGTTTGGCATCAAAGATGCAACCCTCATCATGACCTCCCACCTTCATTGGCCACAATGAGAAAAGGCATGTTAACGAGTCAACTGTTGTTGTGTAATATGTGTTACATATTTAGCATGTTGACATGACCAAGCTCTAAATGTTAAAACGCAATTTAATGTCAAAATCCATAAGACGTTATTTGTACAAATGGCGTCAAACTTTATATACAAAGCACATGTGAGTGAGTGCAGCGTCAATGAAAAAGGCAGAAAATAGGCAGTGAGAAAAACTGGACAACACCCTTATTTTGTCAGAGCTAGAGTTTATGCCATCTTGTTTTAGATTTCATCTTAATCTCAGTTCTGATGACTAAAGTCCCTGTGATTTTGAGTCATAGTTAGTCAACTTCTTAGTTTTGGTCCATTTTCATTTCACAAAACCTAGTTAGTCTTGTCTTACAGCCATGACACCAGCCATGGGACGTGACGCAAAACAGGTGGGAAAAAACAGAACACAGCTTATTGACAATAACTGGTGCACTCATAAAACCTTCCGGATCAAACTCATGCTCTAGAATTTCTATTCCGCACTTGCGAGTAGTAGAAATAAATAGACTATTTTGACAGTAATTGCTTGGGTCAAAAGTTGTACTGAAATGAGGAATGGTTCAGAACAAATGACATGTACCATTACACCCCTAATATATACACTACTCACATGTATATGTATATGTACCTTTAGACCTACTCACTCACATCCACACGTGTACGTATGTTACAAATTATATTGAAGAAAACATAACTGTGTGTGTGTGCAGGCAGTTACCTTGAGCATGAGTTGGTATTTGGTGATCCTCTGGACAGGCTTCAGCAGGTAGGCATCCAGAGACAATTTATGGTCCAGTTTTTTCTGGCATTCCTGTTGTCACAATCACCAAACATTCTCAACCAGGAAGGGACCTACTTAACTTACGGGCTTATCATTTCAATTTTATTTACATAGCGCTATATCATAACAGAGTTATCTCATAGCACTTGTTAATATAGAGCTAGAGTCTAGACCAACTCTATATGTATAGACCCAACAATTCCTGAAGATCTCTTGCATTTTGGCCCTTTGTGTCATGTTCCTTGATGTGCCGTTTAAGGCCCAATTTAGAAATGTACTTATAAATACTCACAGGTACGATCACACCAACAGTCTGTCTCACTAAATCCCTTTTGATCTTTCCTGGATCCCCTCGCTCGCTGTAAGTCAGCGTCTGCAACATTCATGAGGAAAAGTAAATGTGATGGTGAGAAATGCACAGGTTCCAGCCTGACAAAACCGAAACTGTAAAGCTCCAAATGATCCCATTTTAAAAGAACAAAAAATAAACGTATGCTGTTTTTCTGCGATTTGTTGTTGATTCATTTTTTAAATGGTAAAGATCTGATTTGGAAAGACTGGTTCTCTCTCTCGCTCACTCACTCCCCCCCCCCCCTCCCCCCCAATGTCCGGCCAACACCTTCAGCGATCGGGGATCTACAGGAGTTGGAGACTCTGGAGGTGTCAATGAACCAGCTGATGTCTCTGCCAGATCGGCTTCACCGCTGTGTTTCCCTGCAGAATCTGACCGCCGACCACAACCTGTTGAGCCACGTTCCCCGGCAGCTCTGCTTGCTCCACCGCCTCAACCAGCTCTCCATGGCCGCCAACCGACTGACATTTCTGCCGCTCGGTCAGCATACACCCCCCCCCCCCTTCCCCTTATATGTGTGTTGCTATATCGATGTAGATATAGTGAGAAAGGCGATGGTAATATCTGTGTGTTTCAGATCTGGGCAGATCACGGGAGCTGCAGTTTGTGTTTGTGGACAACAATGTGGACCTGAAAGGCCTTCCCTCCTACTTGTATAACAAGGTCATTGGCTGCAGCGGGTAATACACGTCACCAAACAGCTAACTTTGATACAGTTTAGGGTAGCTGAAGTTGTATTCAGCTCATTTTACCTTTTAACTTTATTGTCTCCAAAACAGAGACTAAGGTACATAATCATCAGCCCCCAGTAGTTAAACAGAAACTAATCATCAGCTGAGTCTTAACAAGGACATAGGATCAGTTCAACTCAATTTGATCAGTATGAGATAGCTTAGCTATGAGATTAGAAATAATAAATTGAGGGACTGTGTGTGGGTTTTGCTCCTGTACAGGTGCGGCGTGTCGGCCAAGGTGTCGGAGGGTGACGTGGGTGAGGCGCTGAGCGAGGCTCTGGTCGGGCTTCCGGGCGAAGTGAAGGTGGTGGCCTCCAAGACAGACAACGTGGTTCCCCTGGAGGAGCTCACCATGAGGGCCCTGCACCGCATCTACCACCACTGCCCAACAGGTGAGGCGTTAATGTGCATGTAGGTGTACATGTGACCAGTTCTGCCTCACTAAGACGTAAGATACACCCACGACAAAATGAATACGCCAAACGCTGGAGGTGGAAAAAGTGTTTCTAAGGACCTTGGTTGTTAATCAAGTTAGTGAAAATCACTTTGTTTGACTGCGTTTTACGAATACTTCCTGTACTGTTGTGTGTTTTTAGACCTCAACTTGCTACCACCCATCACCCTCCCAAAGAGCCTGCTGGACCTGCTACAGTTCCCCCTGGGACACTGCCACCGCTGCAGTCAAGCCATGTTCACCATCATCTACCCCAAACTCTTCCCCCTCCGTGACACCGCTTTAGCAGGAGTGCACCGCAGGTCAGAACAAACACACCTTTGTTCCCTTCTAGGATTTCCTGCAGAGCAACTACAGACTACAACTAGATAGCAACTTCCCTCTTTTCTGCTAAAATGTTGAAAGATAACTACAAATCTTGCTTCATATTTGCTCATCCTTCTCACACTTTCTCCTCACTTCTTTCCTCTGAAGGACGACTGTAAGTTTTGTGGCGTATTGCTGCTCCAGTCACTGCCTCCGGACCTTTGACCTCCAGGGATGACATCTTTTCCTTTGGCCGCTACACATTTTGCTTAGGAGGTGCTGAGTGGTTTCCACACGGTGGCAGATAATGGATCTTAAAGGTCCATGTGCATCAGTGCAGGAGCTCTGCGCTTGATTGACAATATAAAGAACTCCAGAGACGCAGCTTGTGTGGATGTCTGGTGGATCAGACGATGGGCACGCGGATCGTTCAGCTACGTTTTAACACTCGAGTCTACCAACGGGGAGTATTGCATTCCTGCGTGTATGGTGGGGTCAAAATAATAACTAGCTGTGTCTAGAAACTACAGTATTGGACCTGATGTAAGCGGGCACTTTTTAATAACAAGCACTGTTTGATTTATGTCATTTAGTCATTTTTCACACAGACGTTTAGTAGCAGCAGACACATCCCATTGATTGTGGAGTCATATTGGAGGCATTAACATTTGCAGTAGACTTTTGTTTTTACTAATTACTGAAGACAATTTGAAAGGTTATAATTTAAAAGAAGATGTATCTATTTGATGTGTAATTTTCAGCAGCAGGTAAATAGACTTGTCGGAGAAGACCCTGCCACTTTAACGCTTCAACAGTAAAGTAAGTTTATGTATTGAAAAACGTTTTTTTATCACTACATAAACATTTAATGCACTCTGTTTAACATCTGCAGACCCTTCTGTCATAAAGGTTTCGGTCCTCATTAAGGTCGCTGTGATTCTCGTGTTGAACTGATGCTCGTGTGTTAATGTTCATTACGACGATGTACAGTTGTAGTTTATCATTTGTTTTCATTGTGTTGCTTTTGACAGTAAATGATGACTGATGTTTGGCTTTAAGTGAATTTGTATCTATCTTTTTTCAATTTTTTTATTTTAACACCAAAGAATCAGAATCAGCTTTTGGAGAAACGCCACCAGCGATCAGACCGGAAGACGCCCAGGTGAAGAAGAACTTTTGTTTACCATGTAGCAGTTTATATATATTTTTTTTTTTCTCAAAGTAATTGAGCAACTCCACCCTTTGTGGCACACGAAGAAGCCCTGGCTGCTTCAGGCAACACAAGGAAGCCACAGATTTGAAACGTGACTGGCGGGCAAAAAAATAAATCTTTTCACTACAAGCTAAACGGGCTGTTAAACTATTTAATCACAAGCTTTTGGAGTTCATGAAACATTACACATTAAGCAACAATGGACTCAAGTGTTGTTCAGCCTGCTGTAGATAACATGGACTGCAAAATGTCACGTCATGAATACCAAATTGTGAATTTGGTGGAGTGTCTATGATCAGCTGTTTCAGACTTCTTGCCCAAAGCCCTGTTCTCTGAAAAGGTCTGGTGTTTGTGAGGCGTTCCCACCTTAACGTCTGATAGTACGTGCAGTGTGGTATTCCCTGAGAATACCGGTGAGTTCTCCATTCTCATATCTGCCTCTGGTTAACACGATGTGTTACATCAAAAATTCCGAGAGAGTTTTGTTGAACCCCTCCTCTGTGCTCAAAGTGTACAGTTCGTCTATGACTGGCCTCTGCCACAGTAGCAGCCTCACCGTCTGTAACACACACACTTACTAGATGTACTGTGTTGTGCATAAATTTGCACTCAGTCGGTCATTTTAATGCATAACACCCGAGGAGAGAAATCCAGTGCTGCTTCAATCAATGCGAGATCCGTTTGTGCTCAGGCTGATCGTTACTGGATCATCGGTTTGGGAGGGAGGTCTGTTTCTTCCTAGGGCTGGTAATGACCTGATCCCCACATGGAAGAGGCCGATCAGATCCACAAATGAATCTTATCAGAGGCCTGAAGGGTTAACTGTAAAAAAGCCTGTAAAATGTTGTTTTTCTAAGGGGCAGAGGATAAAGACGACAGGAGAGCGGTGAGCAGTCATCTCCTGCTGCGCCGGTGATGAGCGTTATGTTGTCGGAAGCGTTCACTGACAAGTGGCTGTGAGGTGAGCAACAGCTACAGAGTGGCAGAGCGGAGGAGGAGAAAGATCTCTTCTTTCTTCAGCATGTCTCTCTCTCTGTCTTGCATGATCTTTCCAGAGGCGCGGTAATAATTCAGGCACTCTGTCTCTGACCTTTGACCTCTATATTACAGGCTGTTTTATCTAAGACTCACTTTTTATCTGTCGCACTTACTGTACACTTGTGCAGCAAGTGAACCTTTGGCATATGCACATTCAGCTGCAGGCACGAATCACCTAAAGGCGTCATCTAAGGCCAGAAATCCTGTAATGTGGAATTAATAAATGTCACAGAGTGCACAGATAATTAACGCCCTGACTAAAATTTCACACTGAAACGATAAGAATGTCGTGTCATGTTTTTACTTTTAGCTCTTTGTCTTTTTTTCCCCAGCAGTCTTATCTTTCTGCAGTCTTAATCAACTTACAGTGCAGTCAGTCTACCATAGTAAATGGTAAATGGACTCTTTCTTATATAGCGCTTTTCAACCTACTGGTTCCCAAAGCGCTGTACAGTAATCTAAGTTACAACAGTAGTCTAATTCACCCATTCACACACCGATGGGGACACAGTTGCCATGCTGGCCTCCACCGGGGGCAACTTGGGGTTCAGTGTCTTGCCCAGGGACACTTCGACATGTGGACAGC
>JAVQJV010104983.1:0-10402 GCA_036024995.1 Gadopsis bispinosus
TCTCATAGCACTTGTTAATATAGAGCAAGTCTAAACCAACTCTATATGTACAGACCCAACAATTCCACCATGAGCAGCACTAGGAGACAGTGGCAAGGAAACACTGTCTTTAACAGGCAGAACCCTCGAGCAGAACCAGGGGGGGGGGGTAGAGTGAGAGCAGGATGAAAGAGAACACACAGCAGCACAGTATCCACATACAGATGTAAAGCAACAGCAGCTATAACGTGATGTTAAAATAAACAACAACAGTATCAGCAGCACAACAACAGCTACAATAATAACAACAGTAGCAGCAGCAGACGGTCCGCATCCACTCGACCAGACCTGTGTTCATCCAGACTGTGCAGAACCAGGTCCTGAAGATCCAGACTCCACACACAGAGAGAGAGAGAGAGAGAGACAGACACGGAGAAAGAGAGAGGCACAGACAGATACAGACAGAGATAGAGAGGGAGAGTCAGAGAGTGTGAGAGAGAGAGCGCGCAGTGCATCATGGGATGTCTCCTGGCAGTCTAGGCCTATAACAGCGTAACTAAGGGGGGGCTCAGGGTTCGCCCAGGCCACCCCTCATCTAAGGGATGGCTCAGGTCAAGTCTTCAGCCTACTCTTAAATGTGAGGAGGGGGTCTGTCTCCTGAACACAGACTGGAAGCTGGTTCCACAGGAGAGGAATAGACAGGCTGAGAACCACAGACCAGAAGTCAGACAGGGCTGAGAGCCACAGACAGGAAGTGAGACAGGACAGAGAGGCAGACAGGAAGTCAGACAGGACAGAGAGGCAGACTGACTGCTGTTTGCGTCTGAAGATGAAGATGAAGAGGAGCACCTGCTGTCTTCAGTCAGTTTAATCAGCATGTTGTTGAGGATGTGTTTCGTCTGGTCCTGATAATAACTGTCATACGTCTTCACCCAGCCTGAAATACAGACATTTGAAAAGCTTTATTTAAATCCACTGTACTGACAGGTTTGGAATATTTCGGCTGTAGTTTCTCACCCGGGTCATTATGCGAATGAGGAACCAGAAAAACTTCAAGTGGCTGCTCGTCCCACTCATTGCCGTGGTAACGGATCTCAAAACCTTGTTTCCAGGTACCGCCGTCTGGATTATCAAACGGCAGGAGGTCGTAAACATCCAGAAGCTGAAACAATCATTTACAGGCTATCTTACATTTGCTCATTCTTTTAAAAACATACTATATTATTTTTTATTACTTCACAGAGCCACGAGGTGTCTTCTGTAAAATCACTCTTTCAAATGTACAAATACTTTTACTTCAACAGTGTGTATTCTGAAATTATATGTTCCTAAATATACTTTCACAAACCCACTACAGAGCTAACAGCTGTTAGCATGCTGAGCTAACCTGCACGCCGTCCTTCATCTCTTCGGCCAATCGGCAGCCGGGCAGCGTGTCAGCTCGGCTGTGTGCAGCGTCGAAGCTCACATTGGCCACTCCCCCTGATGCTTTGCGGTGGAGCAGAGAGTCACGCAGCTTAGCAACCAGATGGTTGTTTTTGCTAAGCAGATACTCCAACCTGTCAATCTTCTCCTTGAGGCGGAACAAATCCTGCGGCCGAAGAAAAAGCTGTTCGACTTGTTATTGAACCAACAACAAAATCTTTAACTACAAATTCAAAAATGCTTGTCTGGTTTTTTTGGCTCTTAATGTTCTCTGTAGATGTTTGTGTTAAATTACACTTTATTTTGAAATCAGTGACTCACGTCGTCTACCTGTCCAATAGGTGTCGTCTTCTGAAGCTCCGCCCCCTGCATCAGGTCCAGCATGCGGTACAGTGACATCACAGCCAGGCAGAAGACTCCGCCCACCAGCACAGCCGCAGCCCGAGTCCTCTTCATCACTGAAACACAGCAAAAAGAAACACACTGTCCAGGTGCATCATGGGAAACCTAGTAGTTGATCAGTCGTTTAGTAGACCTGCAGCTATTTTGATAATTGATGGTTGTTTGTTAAAATGTCGTAACTCTGTAAACGTCACTTTGGGGGAATTTGTATTTTCACTGTTTTCAGACGTTTCAGGTTCGATTAGCAGCTGATTCACTAATAACAATTATTAGACGCAGCCCGACAGCTGTTGTTCTTCTACTGTTGTGTCTTAATTTGCCTGCACAGGTGAAGGTTAAGCAACAGACACAGAAACACAGACCACAACTCTTCTACGACGTCTCAGCTGACGGAAACTCAATCTGGAAGTTAAACAACTAACTAACCTCTTCTTTATCTTCCTCCTCCTCTTCCTCGGTGACGATTATTAGTATTTAACTCGTGTTAGAGGTAAAACACTGAAATTATTTACATAATTAAGCGGTCACTTTAAAATAACGAAATACAAAATATTTCGTAAAATTGTTTCTACTGTTCTGTCTAATTGTTTGACTGCCGGTCAAACAGCTGTGAAGATAAAATTAACCAAACTTTATCATTTAAATTCAAACCTTCCTTACTGAACTTCCGCGTTGGACAAACAGCCGCAGGTCTCGTGCTCCGGTGTGTCCCGTGCTGTTTCTCACCTGTTCTGTGACGTAGCTGTCTGACTCTGTTACCCGGGACAACAAATTAAAAAAAGAAACGTTTCATTAAAGGTGAAATAAAGTTTGTTGTTCCGAGGACCGAGCCCAGGCTGCTACTCCTGCGCCTGCGCCCTGCCGTTTGTTTTGCTTCCGGTTTAGTTCAGCTGACTCAGCGCTGCAGAGACACCACTTCCGGTTAGACTGAAGCTCAGTTTCCGGTCAGGAGCTTAACAGTTATAGAAAAACTAATGAAACAACAGCGAGGCTACTACAGACATATATATATATATATATATATATATATATATATAACACAAGCAGAATATTATATTATGGGATAGATATAATGATGGAAAAGGGACAGAATGAGCCAGAGATCTTACTGCAGTATCAGAAACAGGAAGTGACCACTGAAGCCTTCCAGGGTTACAAAGATGGGAGTTCAGATAGATGCTTTATTGATCCCAAAGGAAATTCAGGGACCCAGTAGCTTAAATAAAAAATATACAATCACCAATATACAATACACACAAAAAATAAAGGACAAAGAGTCACTTTCATTTTCTTCCCCTCAGCGTTGGGACAAGTTGAATACACGAGTTGACTTCCTCAGTCTGTCCGTTGATCAGGACTGAGTAAGCAGTCTGCCACTAAACGAACTCCTCTGCCTGGTGTAAGTGCTGTGCAGAGGGTGGCAGCATTCTCCATGATGGACAGCAGTTTATTTAGGGTCTTTCTTTCTACCACTGACATAAGGGAATCCAGCTCTGTGCCAACCACAGAGCCAGTCCTCCTCACCAGCTTGTCCAGCCACATAGCGTCCTTCTTCCTAATGCTGCCTCCTCAGCACACCCCGGCATAGCAGAGAGTGCTGGCGACAACTGACTGGTAGAACATCAGCAGTAGTTTCTTACAGATGTTGAAGAACCCCAATCTCCTCAGGAAGTAGAGCCTGTTCTGCACTTTCCTGTGAAGAGTGTCAGTATTCGCTGACCAGTCCAGTTTGTAGTCCAGCTGCAGCCCAAGGTAGGTCCTGACCACCTCCATATCGACCCCCTCAATGGTGACTGGTTTCAGATGGGGCCCGGTCCTCCGAAAGTCCACCACCATCTCTGTGGTCTTGGAGGTTGCACCAAGTCACAAAGTCCTCTGCCAGGCTCCTGTACTTGCCCTCCTGACCACCCCTAATTTACCCCAAAATCACAGTGTCATCTGAGAACGTCTGCATGTGGCATGAGTTGTGCTTAAAGTTAGAGGTGTAAAGGGTGAACAGGACTGGGGAGAGGACAGTCCCCTATGGTGAACCAGTGCTGCTGACCACAGTCTCCGAGGAACCATCCTTCAGCTTGACATACAGCAGTGCTGACTGGGAAACGTTTCAGCATATTAGTGAACTAAAACTTTCTGTTTGTGAAGTCAAAGCAAGCAAAGGATGGGAAGCAGTAGGGAGGAACGTGGAGAAGCAACAAAATCACAAAATAAAGCATTTAAAATGTTAAAAAGAAATGCTGACTTCTAGAATCTTATTGAAAGGATGAATACAATTAAACATGCAAAGAAGCATTTTTGGAGGAAATGAAGAGAAACATGAGAAGAGTGTGAGGTTAAAGCTCTGTTCAGAGCAGACGGGATATCTTAACATAACAAGTATTACAGCAACATGAAGATACCATGGTGCTCTCAGCAGCACCAGGAACACGTCACCTATGGTACATCATGGTAAATCATCTCAGGACAAGTTTGGAAGAAGGAGAAATACCACAAACCTGGAAAGAAGCTGTAGTTCAGTCCATAACTTGGGAGAACGGTATGGAATGATAGGAGTTCCACAATAAAGAAAAAATATGTAAATAAAAGAATAAGACAATAAATGTGGAAATAGAAAGAGAAATAAATAAAAGATAAGACAATAAATGTGCTAAATAAATTTGCTTTTTCTATTTCTACATTGCTTTTGTCTTTTCTATTTCCAGTGTAGACCCAAGCTGTCAATCAAATGGCTTTGGGCAGGCCTTCATGGCCAGGCTGAGTAATCAATTCATGCACACACGATCCTGCTTTGGCAGGACCTTTTTAGCAGGACAACAGGAAGTTGACGCGATGCAAGGACTGAGTGTTAACCGCCGTAAAACGAGGCAAACGCACGCGAGGGCTTTGCGCATGCGCAGTGTAAGTGCAGTAGCGGGGAAGGCGCGGGAAGAAAGGCTTTGCAAACTAATGTTGCGCCGGTCGTCCGGCCATTTCCTATTCATATCAATGGAGAAATCTATTTCGAATTTGCTGAGAGAAACTGCAGACAGGCCGGATTCATAAAATGCACCAGGAACTCCAGCAGGCGGCCCACAGCCGAGTTCAGCCATTATGTCACTGAGGGACCAGTTAGCGCTCAGTCCATCGTGTCCACTTCCTGTTGTCCTGCTAAAAAGGTCCTGCCAAAGCAGGATTCGTGTGTGCATGAATTGATTACTCAGCCTGGGCATGAAGGCCCGCCCAAAGCCATTTGATTGACAGCTTGGCTCTACTCTGGAAATAGAAAAGACAATGTGGAAATAGAAAAAGCAAAAGGGAAAAGAATAAACATTTATTGTCTTATTTCCACATTAATTGTCTTATTATTTTATTTACATATTTATTCTTTATTGTGGCACTCCTATCATTCCATAGACCCGGGCCTACAATTCCACATACAGAAGATGCAAAGTGATGGCAGCTACAATGTTACTGAAGCTAACACAACCAACAGTATCAGCAGCACAACAACAGCTACACTAATAACAACAGTAGCAGCAGCCGGCGGTCTGCATCCACTGGACCAGACCTGTGTTCATCCAGACTGTGCAGAACCAGGTCACAGAGCAGCAGTGAGGTGGAAGGATTAAAGGCCTGACACTTTTTAGAACAGAGACGTCCTGCTGCAGGAACCATCGAAGTGCTGTTCTCATGGACTGTACATATTAGGAAAATATATAAGTGTAAGAAAGTATTAGAACTGTACGACATGTTATGATTCGCTGTCCAAAGTATGAGAACTGATACACGACCTTAAATAAATAAAGGTAAACTTTGATTTATGGGATATTTTACAAAGAAGCTCTGTGAGGAGTGTTCTCTATTGTTGTTTTGATATCTTATAACAAAGTTAATACAGAGAAAATTACTTGTCTTATTTTTATTTCTTATTTCATATAACGAGATGTCCTTGCATGCGGCTCCACCCTCCTCACCAGGTGGTGGCGGTAATGCGCCGCAACGTTGTTTGCAAACCGCCCCTCCCGTGACAAAATCACGTGAGCGGTCCGCAGCGTGACGTCACATCAGCTGACTGCGGTCCACAGAGGAAAATAAAAATCCTCCGTCGACCTTGATTTTGGTGAATTCCTCCGGTTCTCCTGATCCAACATGGCGAGTCAGTCTCAGGGCATCCAGCAGCTGCTGCAGGCCGAGAAGAGGGCGGCCGAGAAGGTGGCCGAAGCCCGCAAACGTGAGTAGGACAGGCGGCCTGCGGGGTCCGTTAGCAGATTAAAACGGCTGTTCACGGTGAAATACCGGCGTGTCGGTGACTATGAAGCGTTGGAGGACTCGAAGAAGAAACCGGCAGCCATGAGAGGAAACCTGGTGGGCGGCAGACAGTCCGGCTGTAACTGGACTTACTGGGAAATTCTGTCCGTCCAGAGATTCTTGGCTCAGTTTTAAACTTTTAATAAAACCCGAGACGGTTTCAGAATCATCAATTTCCTCTTTTCAATTCGGCGTGCGGAGGTTTATTTTGGTAACTGAGGGGTTTCCTGACGGATCTGCTGCTGTCAGGAAGCACACAGACGTTTGATTTGGGGAGTTTAAGACTTTTAGTTTCTGATACGAACCATATTCTGACTCACTTCTAGTTATTAGATAGTAAAAGCTCATTCTGCTGATACTGTGCACGTGTGTGCGCGTGAGTTTACTTCATTTGTTTTATGTTAACTTTTGTTTAAAAAAATTGTTTTCATTTTGTTTGTCACTTCCTGCTGCTGGTGAGTCAGCCGCTGAGCATCATGGGATAAAGAGTCAGAGAGAGAGAGAACAGATTAAATCTGATCAATCAACCAGTTCAGTGCTCGCAGCTCAGGCACAGTGTGGACTAAATAATAGAAACACCTTTAATATAAAGCAAAATGTAGCAGTTAAACTGTGTATTATATAATGAGCTCTCTATGAGCCTGTCTGTCTGTCTCTGATGTGTAGTGGATGTCTCTCGCCCTCTGCAGGTAAGAACCGGCGCCTGAAGCAGGCGAAGGAAGAAGCTCAGGCTGAGATTGAACAGTATCGACTGCAGAGAGAGAAAGAGTTCAAGACCAAGGAGGCCGCTGTACGTCTCACTGCTACTGCTGCTGCTGCTAATGCTGCTGCTGCTAATGCTGCTAATAATACTACTGCTAATTGTTACTAATACTACTACTGTCCTGCTATCAGGTCATCTCATTTTCCCCTATTTCTTATAACTTTTGATCTTTTCACTAAATGTTATTAATGGATATTAATTGTTATTTTACCTTCACCTGTTGCTTCCTGTTATTTTTGGGTGTTTTCTCCAAATATTTTCCTTTCCGTTTCCTCTTAATATCTCATAACTTTAAAATTCCTTTTTAGTTTCTTTACCTTTTACCTCAAATTCTTTCCTTATTTTTATGTCAGTGGTTTCTAATATGTTACTGTTCTTTCAGATTTCTCTGTGTTGTATCTTCATAGTTAAAGTCAATATGTCTGTGCCCCCGCCCCCCCAGGCCCTGGGTTCCCATGGCAACAGCGCTGTGGAAGTGGACCGCGACACTGCCGAGCGGATGGGTCGTATCCAGGCCAGTTACCGCAGTAACCGGGAAGCAGTGTTGGGCGAGCTGCTGCGACGCGTCTGTGACATCCAGCCGGAGTTTCATGCTAACTACCGTGTGGCGGGCTGAGGAGGCGGGGCCACGAGACCACAGAGGGCGGGGCAAACAGTGGAGACATGGACATTAGCAACATTAGCTTCATTAGCTTTGATCACACCCAAAATGGAATTCTCCCAAAAATATTATCAAATCTCAGAACTTTTATTTTTCAAGTGCGAAGTTCATGACTTCCTGTTTTCCTGCTCCAACAAAAGAACGTGAATAAATGTTGTTACTGTGTTGATGTTTATGGAATATTTATATATATCGCAAGTAATTGTTTTTGTTTGTTAAATATTTCCTGAATCTAACAAAATAAAAGTCTGTCTTCACTGTATCTCTCTCTCTCTCCCTTTCCACCAACGCGACCAAGTGCTGGTTCTGATCTGGTGCTAGTTCCACCATCTAAGAACCGGTTTGCTGTCACTGTTTACGTCTGTTTACGATTACGTTCAAGAATCGCGCTGGCTTTGTTAGAATACCGGTTTGGTTCTGGACGCTCCCTCGAGGTTATTTGCACTTCTGCCGAGGACCACAGTACAAGCAGAAAGTTGGTCTCTTCCACAGACCACTGCTGTTTTGATTTCATGTCCATTCAGCTTTGGTTTTTTAAAATGGCGATCACAAAGTTTCTGTTTGTCTTGGTTGGTCACGATAATCCGGCCCCCAGCCCCTGCCGTAAGCAATTCTTGGTTCTAGCCCAGCAAAGAGCTGGTGCCACTCTTTCCTAACCTGGAGTCGGTTCTTTTGCTGTCGAAACGAAAGGAACTGGTTCCAAATTAAGCACCGGCTCTGAACTAGCAAAACTGCCTTGGTGGAAAAGGGGTATCAGGTTTGAAGAGAAAATCAGCTGTCAGTCTGAAGAGAAATAAATTAAATTACTAAATTAAGTCAGATTTGATCAGCTGAGCAGTTGTTTGTCTCTGAACTCTCCTTCAATCAAGATGCAGAACTCATCTCTGCTCTCTAACCTGATTGGCTGGAGAAAGTGGAAAAGCTTTTCTTGTGAAACGTATGCAGTTCCAGTTTCTTGGTTATTTCCTGTGTGTGACCATGTGGCTTCCGGTTGTTGTGATCACTTCCTGTTATTTGTGAGAAACAATAAACTGAATGTTGATTAGCTGAAACTTGTGCTGCTCTGTGATTGGCTGAAATGTAAATGGTGTTAGAATTACCTGAATGCCAGCAGAAGGCGCCACAGGTGCATCAGGAGTCACTAGGCTGGTTGGAGATTGCTGCTGTTTGTCACAGCACCCCCTGCGTGCAGAAGACGCGCAGTGCATCTCAGATGAGCCTGATAATCCAGGACGTAACGTGACAGGAAGTCTACGGAAGTCCACGGCATCGAACACGGTGAGCTGCAGCTCTGTGTTGTTCCACACAGAAACAATATCTGTAAAACAAGAAAAACAAAAACAAGCCAAATATTCAGAATATAAATATTGATATTTTTCCACAAAAAAAGACTGGTGTGTTTTTCCAAATGACATTTGCATGAATAACAGAATATTTTATATTACTGTATTGATTTGAACAGTTAGCCATGATAATCTTTAATGCATCACACACACATGAGCACAGAAAGAACACTGAAGATCTAACAAAGAGAAAGAGGATGTAGAAAAAAGAGTGGAAGAGGAAGGGATCAGGCTGAAGGAGGAAATTTTAAACATTTAAAATGTATCTGTCCAAGTTTAATTTTTCTTAACTCTTTGGCTTTTTATTTGCTTTTAAATATTATTCTGTTCAAGTTTTATTTTTCTTAACTGCATTTCTGTTTCATGGCATTCTCTTCTGTAAAGCACTTGGTGCATTTAATGTCTTTGTTGTAAAGCATTTCTTGTATGAATGGTGCTATATAAATAAAGTTTATTATTATTATTAATAATAATAATAATAATAAACACAAGGGTCACTCGAGGACTGAAATGTAAGCTGTGATGAAGTGTCTGGAACATGGACTCTTACTGCTGTGAATCCACGCTGACACAGCCTCAGCTCTCTACCATAAACATGTTAAAGCCACCTTTTCAAGTCTGCACGGGGTTTAGCTATTCATAGCTTGAAGTTAATCCTTCAGTCCTGTTTAATTTGGCAACTCCTGAAATGATTCAGGTCTCAGAGCAACACATATATCAACCACTAGAGGCAGCAAATATGTCTTGGGTGGCTACTCTGCCAGAAATGCACCAGGACAAGAGTAACTCTGATACATAAGCATACCAAAGAAGGCAGTAAAACAATGGCGTTCGACTCATTAATCCTGAATTCGTGACCAAATGTTGGCGGGACACTCGACAGACCGCGACAACCTACAAGGCGAGAGTCACTGGACTGACAAAGGTCGTTGGGCTAGCACAAACCTTTGGCAAGCTAATAAGTTAGCATGTTTACTGCTGACTGACCACTATTGGCTGTGTGTATCACAATGTTATCCTATAAGCACACTGGCTGTCAGTTTGACGATGTTGTTTGATTCATAAGGAAAAATCTTTAATTGACAAATTTAGGTACATTTCATTATTAAAATGACTCTAGGGACATTATGTGATACTCGAATGTACAGAAATTGGAAAGTAACATTCATGGGGGTTTCAAAATAAGATTAACTGGAAGTTCTGTTTACATTAATATCCATGAAGGGTATAATGTCGCATTTTGGGGTGATAAGGTACAGCTTTGTTCTAAACGGAAGGGAAAAAATAGAGAAACACAGCAGGCTGATTAACAAATTTTATCGCATTTTTCCACTTACTGTTCCGAGTTCAACAAGTTTTTTAAGAACAGTTGTGTTATGCGCATCATAACTGATAGCTAGCGAAGCCAACGTAACGTAGCCTAATAACTTCGGCCTTTGGCTGTCTCTGTTATGTGGCCCATGCACGTCGCAGGAGTCTGCCCAGAGTCTCCCTGCATTGGCTTCTGTCTTCCGTAGCACGTCCAGTAAGTGCACGCATCATTTC
>JAVQJV010105008.1:0-17285 GCA_036024995.1 Gadopsis bispinosus
TTTAATAAGTAAGTGTAAAGATTTGTTGATTATACTGTATTTTTTAATATGGACCTCAGATGGGGGGGATTGTTGCCAAGGTGACAGCTAATGGAGATCCAAATAAACAATAACCAGTAGAAGAGAGGCATGTTTTGCTTCTTTTGAAAATGCACGTAAGTTAATACCTGCGTGGGTTGCAAAGTGCTCACTTTATCAACCTGTTGACAAAAATGCATTTGTGCATTCATAACAGTTGCTTGCGGTTTCATATGCCGACCTGGACGTGTTTGCGTGAGTGTGTCTGTGCCATGTTTGTCATGCATCCCCGCTGCAGTACATGTTGCTGTCTGAAAAATGGCAGCCCCTAACATCCTCACTCCGCTTCTCCCCGGAGATTAATCACCTTACATCCTGATCCACCTGCACAGCAGACATTCTGCTGTTTGACTCATCAGGTCTGGATACCATAGTTTGTCTGTTACATAATTCGTCTGCAGGACATTTTTATTTATTTATCCCCCCGCTGCTTTCAACTCTGCGCACATATTTGAGGTTGTCTGTCTTCCAGAATCAATGCTGCAGATTTAAATGTGGACTGCAGAGAAGGGATTCAGACTGCAGTGGATTTGCATGCTTTTTGAACTGGGCCATGTGCAAATGGGGGAGAAAAAAAATATTCCGGTGTCTTGTGCACAGCCACTCGTTTAGAGAGGTTATGAAATCACATTGTTTCTACTTCACAGACCTCTGCTACAAACTGCCTCAGCTGTTGTTTGTGTAGGGATTCCGTCTACATGTCTGTGTATTTGCAGATGCTTGAATATTTATACGTTAACTTATATATACTGTATATATATGTATGTATGTATGTGTATATATAACTTCTGATAATCAGTTAATCCATTAAATCATAATTCTTCAAGCAAAAATGCGAAACAGTCACTGGTTCCAGCTGGTGTTTTTCCCATTTTTTTTAATGGTTGTAAATTGAAAATCCCTGGTATCAAGCAACTTGAAGACATTTTTCATTATTCTCAGACAATCTATAGATTAATTGATTTAATGATGAGGCAGATTAAGCATTAATGAAAAATATTCATGTTGACTGTACTGACATCAGTTGCAAATATGCCAAAATAATTTGCAGTGCACTAAAAACGTTTTATAGACTACAGATTTGCAATATTTTACCTCTATTTTTCTTCAGCTGTTTCAAGAGACGTCCACATTTACAATATACAATCCTCTTACATTTACTGTTATTGTCATCTTTGATAACTAAGCTTATTGATGCACTGTATCACAACTCTTCCATGACTCCTTGTTTATGACACATCTGAGTTAGATTTGTATTTTTTATTATAGTCAAATATCATTCTGAGCTTGTTGTGAGCTTCATTACATGGGTTTTTGCACCTGAGCTAATGTAGAGTGACCCCCCCCCCCCCGCTCCTTATGTTGTGAACAACCTATACGTGAGATCATTAACAGGTCGCGGCACACACCTGAGCCGGGTTGTCATGGGGACTGTCAACGTCCCCGGCCACCGCTAACCGCCTCTCCTCTCTTGTCCTCCTCACGTGTTACCTCCTCTTCTGTTCAACTCCAGGCTGTGCTGACTCACTCTCCCTTCTGTCCCGACGGCCTTTGAGTGTGTCTGAGAGCTAACTTTGCCCTAAGCCACAGACATGTCAATGCTTACCCTCCACGCTTGTCTCCATTGACTCGTCGCCCAGCAAGTGTCAACACAACTGGCAGAAATCCCTCAGCCTCTGCAGCAGACTCTCTTCTCCTCTGGCCACTCCAGCCCCTCAGTCCTTCTCCTCTCTTGGAGCACAAGACTGATTTCCCCGTGCGCCTCGTCAGGATTATGAAGTCTCTCCGCTGTCACATGAGTTGAGAGTCAGCCCCAGAGCATCATAACAGCCCTCTGTTTCGTCCTGCAGGTTAACTGGATTTCTGAAAACGTATTTTGTCGTCTCGCCTCTGCTTATTGGCCACGCTAAGGGTAGTTGATTAAGGCAAGTATCAAGGGTTGGTTCAATCAAGTTACTAAAAACAAACACAATTGGTCACTTACTCTAAAGGTATCTAGCTATGCAGAGAGTTTTGGTTGTATTTGTATAAGTTATGATTTGGGTCGATTTAATTGTTTGTCATTTTTAAAGCAAAAATGACAGATTTGCAGGTTTCAGCTTGCTGCTTCTGTCTTATATAATAGTAAAGTGAATATTTTTGGGCTTTGGACAAAATAAGCAATCTGAAACCTTCAGCTCTGGGAAATTTGGTGGACTATTTTCACATTTTTTTCACACTTTATAAGCAGGAGGATTAATTGGTTAATCAAAATGGTGAACAGAGTTTGATGGAACATTTCTCTCTTTCACTCAGGATATTCCACAAACTTCACGTCAACAATTTAATAGGGCACCACAAACACAATTCCATTCCCCTCCATTGTACTGAGACGCACGCAGAGACCTCAGAGTATATTTTACAGCCCAGCCAAGCAAAACCAAAGCAATCGTTGTGACACCACTATAGATAGGTTAGTGAGAAAATACCTTTTTTAAGATTTTTTTATTGCATGAGCTGCCCTTTAGCACCCTACATGTCCTGTGAAAAAAATATTTGGTGTTTTTTAGGTTTTTAGATAAACTGAAGGGTTGATAGTTCTTTTGTGGGATTAGACAATTCTCGTCTCATTGAGTTGTCTTAAACATACACTGTCAGGAAGCTTAAAAGAAGGTGTTTTTCTTACTTAATAAAAGCTGACACTTTGGAGACACAGCAACAACATGTGCTCTAATCTTGGGCTTGGAGTATAATTTGACATGCTCTGTGCCAGTATGATGCCTGAGTTTCAGTACAAATACCAACAATATACTTAAAAAAAATACATTTAACAGATCTCAAGCAGCCATACAAGAACTTTGCCTTTTAAAAAACTGAATTAAAAGAGTCTAAAGTGTATATATTAAATATATTAAATCGGGAGCTTTCAAATGACAAGTAAATTATGCTACAAATATGAGCAAACATGTGAGGCAGCTTTCGGTATTTGACAGTTACTGTATATACTCTGTGCTATGAACACATTTTGATCAATACCAACAAAGTATTGAGGTTTGATATATTCCCAACTCTACCCTCACCTATCTTAGTTACCTCTTAAACACATGCTTATACTCTGACGCTTGGGAATACAGTTAAATTGTGTCTCTACCAGAATATATACATAAATACATACATTATATTTAAGCAACATTTCCGGCTGGAGGACACCGTGTATTCTTGCAGTCCCAGCTGTGTGGCTGCTTTCTGTTTCGCACAAACAATTTTTCCAGAGAGTCACCAACAGAGCCTCTGTCCCTCAGCACCCAAATCCTGCAATCCCTCAAACTCCCTCAGCCTTTTGCCAATTAGGAGTCCTGAACATTCTGTTTCCAACCGCTCCCCCTGCAGACTCTCCTGCTGTAAACGGTAGTAATGGCGAATGTGGCCTCATGATGGGGGCTAGCAGTTGAGCCCCGGCTGCAGACAAACACATCTCCGCAGACTAATCAGCACGGGCTTTTGTTCACATGTGACGAAATCCACTTTTTTGCGTAATATCCTGGCATGATGCCGACACACATCGTCCAATCGTTCACAGTGCAGGAGGTCAAGGTCTAGACAAATGCATCATCATAATCTGTGTGGAAGACTGAGAATGGAATCGGACTGAAAAGCACTTTCATTACTGTGTACATAAATATACATGAAGCAGACAGGGATGCAGAGACTTAATGGCGTCTTGTAACATAAAGCAACAAGGCCTGGCATATAGATGTGTTGCTCTTTAGTTACTTTCCCCAGTGTCAGAGCTGATGTAACCTGGGTGTCCTGTCATAAACACAGCGGGGGACGTATTTTGTGCTGTCTTCTTTATTACTTGCATTGTTATGAATGGCTCTCTGGGTCCTCTCAGTCAGCAGGATTAGAGCCCAGGATTAAGATTCTGCACTGTGAGCGAGTGGGTGTGCAGTGAGCGAGGCGAGTTATTGGAATTGCCATCATTATCCTCTGGATATCTCATCATGAACTTCTCACCTCAGTGCTACTTCGGCTGCACACTGCACGCTGCATTTGCTGAATGCACACATCTGCAGAAGATTAAATGTACAGATGTTCAAGAAGTTCCACTTTTCACTGTGTGTTTGCTGGCACTTTTTGTTTTCTTACGCCTCTTCTTTGTATCATCTAAATCATCTCTTGAGCAAAAACATAGTTTTGCTTTATCTTGCAACATTTTACTCAGGATGATATTGGTTGATTGCATGAAGTGGCAAGAGTACACCCTGCAATTCTGCAATGATATCCGTTTAGAAAGACACTGTATATAGTGCATTTCCCATAATATGCTTTGCACTGTGGCAGAGGCACTTCTGTCCTCTAAAGCTGCGGTTCTCAACCCGGGAATTGGGATCCTCGCAAGGGGTGGCGAGGAGAATGTAATCTGACTTTTTTCATACTGTATGATTTAACTGTGTATGGTTTCACTTATTTGCATATGTCAGAAAATGGAAAAGAATCAGTCTATAAAGGGAAAACCACTCTAGGCAACCGGTTGCAAGTTGACATTTTTATTTGTATTAAGGGATCGCTCTCATAAGCTCAAGTAGCTTTTTTTAGTTTGGTCAGAGGAGCATTTAACAATAGTGGATTTACCAAAATAGTAAATGTATGATGTAGTATCATAATTAACTAAATGTTTGAATGCAGTAAACATTACTTACCTATTCTAAAAGTGATGAAAGAGCGGATTTTTCCTTTAACATTCTTCAAAACTAAAGTGCCATATTTCTCCAGCAGTGCCGCAAATGCCCGAATATGTGCTGCAACTGATAGATATAATCACTGCTGAGGACTGTTGAGTAACTGGACGCTATAGTTGAGTTTGAGTGTGTGCGTGTGTGTAAGAGGTGAAAACGTATGTGTGCGCCTCGCTGTCTTAGCACAATGCACTTTCATAAGATGCCCTGTTGCCCCCAGGATGCTCTTTGCTCACTCAACAATAAAATGCATGGTATTGGAGGCGATGGACTGGCATTTCACAAGAAGCCGGGATGATAGAAAGTGGAAGGGGAGCCTTAGCCTGCAGAGTTAAATTAGGCGGCAAGCTGCACCTCTTGTCCAGCCGCTGGGTCTTTGTAGGACGACAAAACACGTCCAGATTGACTTGTCCTTCAGTCCAGACTTTGGGAAGTTACTTTTAATGATTGCTGATCTACATAATGGAGGAGTAGAGAGTGCTGAGTGACACACATATTCTCACGCCTTCCGCTCTGGCACACACACACACACGCACGCACACACACACACACACACACACACACACACACACACACCGTCTTGCTCTCTTTCGCTTTCTTCCTCTGCAAAGTCTGGCGAGGCGGCTGCTGCCTGAAAACAACGAGGCTAGCACATCTCATCACCACAGCAACAATTATGGTTCTATTTCAAGCTTATCTTTGCGTGTGTGCGTGTGTGTCGTTTGAATTAATAATATGATCCTCCTGTTGATCTGTCGGTCTCTTATACACCTCAGAGAGAGAGAGAGAAACAGAGAAACTGTCAGCCAGAGACTTCCCTGATTCCAGCCCTCTGGCCTCCGATGACCTGCATTAACGAGCACTTTGTAGTTTCACGCCTATCTGATGCCATTGAGCGAGATGACTGCGATAGCCCATATTTCTCTCATCATTCCCTGACGGCTGGCGGGATTAATGGCAAAGCCGCAGACTTTATCACTTGTCATCCATCTTGGGTTGAGGATGACTCAGCCCTTTTTGCCCACGGTAGACTTATTAAACATCAGAAGGTACGCCTGATGAGCTCGGTGGTTGCGCAGAGTTTGTTACGCGTGTAAACAGTATTTAAAGTGGTCCCTTTTGTAGAGCCTGTTTCAGGTCTTGCTGCTGCATTTCCCACTTAGAGTGTCGGCTAGCGTGTTTCCCAGGCTGTGTTGCGAGGTACTTGTGTTTAAGGTGCATTGGTGCGGCAGTTTAAAGAGAACTACAGACTGTGCCATTAGGTCTGAGGCAGATGTGAGTGCTGGTGGTTGAGATTAGGCACCAGGCTTTTGACTTGTGATTCTGACCGCTGGAGCGTGTTGGTCGACTTCCACCTCATTTCAGTGGCTAATAGCCTAACGTTCCCTTTCTTACTGTTTTCTCCCGCTCTTAATAATTTAATACGTCTGGCTCCACAGAAAGAAAAAAAACAACACGAATTCACTTTTATGGAGACATGATTTGACGACAAGCTTGGGATTAGATGGACCCTCCCACAAGCAGAGAACAACACAGCTCGCTTGAGTCACACTTGTTTTTTTTTTTAGATTTATCTTGAAAATGTGTTCCCGTCTAGCAGGAACAGTGTTTGCATGCATTTGTGCAAGATGTAGTTTTGCATGTGAAACAGGTAAGAGCGGAGAGAGGGGGCGAATAAGAAATGCACGCCGGCTACACCATTGGTTTTCAAACCGAGCCGGGAGGATGCGAACGGCCACAGGTGAAAAACGTCTATTGGAATAAAAGCTGAATTAGTCTGATTCATTTGGGAACAAGAAGAGTGCCTGCAAGGCAGTCCAGATTCAGAAATAGGAAAATGTAAAGTACAAGATGGATAGATTTTTCACTGAAGAAAAAATCTGGTGACATGTCGTGCAAATCCAAAATTATGAAAATGCTTCACTTTAGGTCACTTTAAGCATAGCAGGAGTCGTCTGTGTGGTTTCTTGTCTACAACCTCTGGCAATGGCGGTTTAGCTTGCATTTTTAGCCACGCTAGATTGACCAGGATTGTCATGAAATTTTGTCAGACCTTCATGGTGCCCAGAGGATGAATCCTACTGACCTTGGTGATTCCCCCTGACTTTTCCTCTAGCGCCACCATGAGGTTGACATTTGTGGTTTTGAGTCACATGTCTACTCAACAACTACTGGAATGGATTGCTATGAAATTTTGGTTCACACATTCACCTCCCCCTCCACCATCAGGTCTGCCTTTTCACTTTTTCCAGTTCTTGCTTTTGTTTATGAGCAAACACCTGTGAAACTGATTCAGCCTTAGCCTCACTTTGTGTTTAGTGCTAATGAGCAAATGATAGCATGCTAATATTCTAATCCGAGATTGGTGAACATGGTAAACATGACATCTGCTAAACATCAGCATGTTCTTGTCCCTCTGAGCATGCTGATGTTAGCATTTAGCTCAAATTGTGCTTCGACATGGCCGTTGACTCTTAGTCTTGTTAATTTGCACACATTAATTATTACACGTTATTTGGCTCCCTTTTGTCACGTGTGTTCCCGATATCATCACCAGGTGATTAAAAACGCAGCTGATTTTAGATGTCGGGGCGGCGTGTGAGGTGTGTGCAACTGTTACTGTCGCTCACACAGTGAGGGAGAGCAAAGTTCACATTTTACAATGCTGCAAACTTTGGTTTGATGGATAAGTGTTCTTATTATGAGGTTTTGCAGACATGTTGTCTGAGCCAGATGCTAAGTGGGGACCCACATGGGATGAACAATGTGTGTGTGTGTGTGTGTGTGTGTTCATTCTCCAGCTGTCTCATCCTGCACAGACCATATTAATGATAGAACAGAGGCATGGGCCATAGACTGCTCATTAAAGAGAGAGTAGAGGAAGAAATGTGAAATAGCGAAGAGCCCATCTGTAGGGGAGAATGAGACAGCAAAAATGGAGAAGTGGAGTCTGAGGGTTTGGGAAACAAAAAGTGAAGGTGTGCAAAAACAACGCAAAATAGAGCAATGACATGACTTAGCACCTGCAGGGCAACACTCCTCCTTCCTCTCACCACCTCTTCTTGCACTATCTTCCTCCTTCCTTTCCCCGCATCTCTCTGTCTCTCTGGGACCAGGACTTCTTTCTTACCCCTCACATTATCACAGAGGCCCTGGTGCTCCTGCTGTTAATTCGCTCACCCCCACCGCTGCAGTTCCGCTGAGTTGGGCTGATCTCGCCTTTACCTTGCAGGAGGAAGGTCATCCCTCCATCACCTGAGCGGTGATGGACAGAGGCGAGAGGGGTGGGAGGGCGTGGTGGAAGGCAGAGGACGGGAGAGGAGAAGCATATGGTTAGTTAACTTTAATGCAGACGCAACATGCCCTCTGTGTAAGTGTGTCAGATCAGTGGGCAGGAAATGTGTCGCACTATGAGGGAGGGAGGGAGGGGAGGGGAGGGGGGGTGGCAGCTTATCTGATCTGACTTTACTAAAATAGTCACACAATCCAATTAATTTCAGGTAATTCTCACTGAAAAATGTAATTAAATATGAGGTTTGTGGGTGTTATTTGCAGTGTGGAGTAATATACTGTAATTAATTAATTAATGGTGCAACAGTAACGCACACTTTCTGTCTACACACTGCTCACCGTGTGTGTGTCTCTCTCTGCCTCACAAAAGACACACAGTAAGAAGTAACTGAACATTGCTGTGGAACACTTTAATATGCCGAAGTCATGCCAACATCATGAACGCGGATCTAAAAAACATCTAATCACCTTGCTGGATTTTTATTTTGTCCTGTTGGTTTTTTTTCTCCACCTCTTGAGCCCATCAGTATAAGCCGCTTATGCCAGACCTCTGTCCCGCTGCTAAAATGAGGTGAAATGACACGAGGGTGCAGAAGAGCGGTCCGGGCACGTGAGACCACTGCCTGTTTAACTTTCCATAGCCCTGTAGCCAGCCAGCCAAGCAGACGGACTGGAAACACAGCTCCACAGTGGCCCATCAGGCGAGCCACTCCGCTCCTCTAATGCGAAATCCTCCAGCTGTAGTCACACTCCACATGCCAGTTATATAAGTGAAGAGAATTCATCTGACGGTACTGTGTGAGGTGTGAGATTATAAGCCAGGCTTATGGCACACCGCTCACGCTCTTTGCTTCTCTCAGCAGAGCCACCCTGATGCCCCATGATCCCAGTCTCACCCACAGCTGTCTGAAAAATTGAGCAGAGGCCCTGCTGTAAACTTGGTTGGCTCAAAAGGTGCCCTGAGGCAATTTTGTACCGTAAAATGGCCGCAGGAAGCTACAAGGTTGGCGGCGGGAGGTTGGGGGAGGTGGCTGGTGCTGTCAGGCCAGCAGAGTGATGAGGGGAGCCAAAACAGAGGTCTTGAAGGTGCTGGTGCTGTAGCGGGCCCCCCAGTTTGACTGAGTGCCACTGGGGAAGAGGGGAGCCTGATGAAGAGGATGTTGGGGACCTGTCATACACCACATGATGGATGGAAACGGAGGCCACGACTGGAGGGCTACGGTAGCATCTGTCTGCCAGCGAGTATGGGCGAAGCAGAGCGATAGAGAGAGGGATTTAATAGCAATAGAGTGTAAGAGACACCTCAGGGTAAAATGTAGAGAATGCAGAAAACCAGAAACATACAGAAAAATAACATTATAGCTGCCCTGTTGTTTTGGGTAATGCTTTTCGGTGCTCGGGTTAGATTTTTATGATGATTTTTCACATAAGGCGTTAAGGTTTTCAGTTCTTGTGGAGGGTTTTTATTAGAAAGTTATGAATCAGCTTTTTTTTTTTTGTTGGTGCAAATTCCTTCAGTATTGGACAGAAACCGATATAAACACACAGAGCAATGCACGGAATGACCATAAACTTTCCCCATTAAGTAGCTTTATTGGGAAAGTCATATTTTCACACACTGTGTGACAGTACTGTATATCATATATCAGCTTCTTCCAATTAGTTATAGAAGCAAGGGCTGGGCGATACGGATAAATCCTCTTTCACCTAATTATGATATAATTTTATATGACTGGCCCTGCCTTCCTGCTCTCTCTCGGGTCGTCAGGGATGTTCAGCTCATGCTACTCTGTGAACTCTCCTGGCTTCCACCCTGTTTGATTTTCTTGAATGTAGTTTATCTTTAGTTCTTTTGTCTTTGAGGAATGTAAAAAAAATGTTTACATAAATTTTTCATGCGTGGTCTCTCCTCCTTTCCTCGGCCTTGAGCCAGGTTGTGTCAAACTGGGGAGTATATACTGTGTATATATTACACAGTATATGTACTACACATACTAATCGATATACAGTACAGTATATATTACAATATAATATAATATTATACTTTTCTGGGGATCTTTTGAGAAAGTGTTTATGGATAAAATAAGCAGCATAAGAAATATCTGTTTTTGGCTAATCCATCAAAGTCAATACCAGACAAATCAAGGTATAAAAAAAATATATATATAAAGATATATACTCCATCCATCCATTTTCCTCCACTTATCCGGTGCCGGGGCGTGGAGGCAACAGGCTAAGCAGGGTTATCCACACGTCCCTCTCCCCAGCAACACTTTTCAGGAAAGATATATACTGTGTATATATAAAGATCCAATATTGCTATAAATCAGTTCAGCTCACTCATTTGCAATGGTCTATGCAACCAGAAACATCTCTGACGGTGGACAAATTCATATAGTTTCGAGGTATATAGAGTCATATCTAACTGAAGTCATATGATGTGTACACTGAGTGAAATATATATCCACAAGACTCCGTGGCTGCATCATTTTCTAGACATTTACCCACAATTCAGCCCGACATGTTTGGTGTCATTGGAAACTTTCCAGTGCTAGCATTTGAAATAAAGTTCTGTGGGTTTGAGCAATATCCAGGGACTGTCCTCTCAAGAAAAATAACATCAGCCCAAAAGTGACATTATGTTTACGTGTTTGTGACAAAGCCCTCTAGTGGCGTAGGACTTATGGCTCTTTTCCATCAGACGTAAAGGAGCTGCTATGGAGCCACAAAGTCTCCAAAGGCAGGAGGTTGGGGTGGCTGGATGGGTAAACAAAACATCAAACATCAGATGGAGAGCGCTGTTCACTCCTCGTTGCCCTGCTCAGTCAGTGAACAAGTTGTTTTTGTGCCTAAGCCTAACCAAACCTGTAGAAAAATGTGTCATTCTCCAGGGCAAATAGGAAGAATTCATTTTTATCGTTTGAATTGGTGTGACTTGTTGATATTTAGCTGCACAGCATACTGTAAGATTGTAATGGCTGACCCACAAACAGGCCAGTGAGGTTTACGGGGTAAAAAGAAGTGAGTTTGTAACATGACCAGCTACTTTTTAACGGTAGATAACAAAGCAACTTAACCTTTTCAATGAAATAAATTGTGACAGATCCGTTCCTTCTCTAATTAAAAATGATCCCATCATTAATAATAATATCTTTGTTTGTATAGCACCTTTTTAAAAACAGAGTTTTACAAAGTGCTTCGACACTCAAAGCAAAGATACACAGAAAACAGGAAAAAAGAGGGATAGAAGTAAAAAGAATTAAAACTCATAAAAGACAATGTTGTTACATCACAAGTTACACAGTGAAGATCTTTGGATTGAAGCAGACTGGATGTTGCGTCACAGCAGGCGTCTGTAAGTCCCATAGAGGGGAAGAAAGGAAGGAGGGTGCCTAATAAATGTGTTGCATGTGAGAAACAGCGATCGCAGTCTGTTGCACACACATTCCCAGCATACATGTGCAGCCAAATGTTTTAATGGGGAGACTGTGGCCCCTCCGTTAATCCCAGGGTTGGTGGTTCGATCCTGCCTTTGCTCTCTTTATGAGATGACACACTGGCACTGAGAAAGGTGTCGGGGAACAGCTCCAGACCTGATGACATATTCCCTATTCAGAGGACTGTTAATTGAGTGACATTCAGAGACAACAGAGATAATGACCTCCCAGTGGACATCCCACATGCCCTGAGGAGAATGTCTCAGAATGAAATGTCGCAATAGACACCAGGCGTTTGTTTGCTCACATTTCACTGTTTGGAAAAAGGGATATATGCTTATGTGCCCCTTTTTTTTTTTTTTTTGTGCCAAGAGTTAGATGACAAGATTGTTACCAGTCTCACGGCTAGAGAAGGTAACTGTCTTCTTATTTCACTCTCGACGGGAAGTGAAAAGGCATATTTCCAAAACTTGTCTTTCTTGGTGGCTCATGCTAGGAAGCATGCTGTGGGTATACATTTATTTTTATTCAGTTTTGTCTCATCAAAAGATGAAAATAAAACCCTCTAACTTGCAACCAATGATTGCATCAGATATAGATAATTGGTTAGAATGTGCAGTTTTGATGAGAAAAAATCAAACTGATTTGCACCAATAAGATAAAGTTATATTACAAATTCAAATCAAATTCAATTTGGGGAAAATAACTTTAGAAAGCATGAAAATACAATTACACCTCATCACAAATTAACTTATGGAATGAAACAAACATCGCTAATATGACTGGTAGATTTTATTTTCCTTCCTTTATTGCTTACAGTCGTCTCAGTACTTCGGTTTAAAAGTGGCACGATGTGTTTTCAGCCTTCCGATGCTCACATAATCATTTTCACAAAGTGAATGGGTGCTGTTTTTAATAACATGTTGGATTTTGCCTTTCGCACAACAAATCTCTTCTAACAGATGCGTGACATGTGCTTGTGTGTGAGAGAGAGTGAGTTGTGTCTTGAGCTCGGAGTGTTAATCTAATTCTGTGGTTTCTGAGTGAGGTGTTGGTCTACGCGAGGATGTTAACAGACTGTCGCCTCGCTAGGGGTGCCAGGCACTTGCCTCCGTCACTGCAGATATTTTCTCTGAGCCTCCAATTTTCCAAAAGGAGGAGTACTGCTGATGCTAGGTGAAATGGCAAGACGGGTGCTGAAGGATTCCCGTGGGTGACCTTGTTCTTGTCTGACACATCCTCTGCTGTCACCTCATGGAGAAATGACATGGTGGCACAGGATCTTTGAAATAGTGTAGTGGAAAGCAACACCTTGATTTAAAGCGACCCATCCGTGCGATTAGTCTGATCTCGTCCAGTTTGGAGGAAGCCTGAGAATGCAGCTCATGATGTAAGTGACAGGAAATAAATTGGGGACCGTTTTCTGCCATCACATTGACTGCGGTGTAGAGGAAATAAATGAATAATGAAAAAAGAGAGAAACCCTTCCCCCCCGCCCTTTATGATTTCCATTGTTAAAAGACCATGTGTTCGTCTTCTTCGCTGCCTGTAGAGAAATAACCTACACGTGAGTGGATGGCTGATTGGGCACAATAGAGCCCATTGAGTCCCCGTCACTGAAAAATGAGGCCTGCTACAATAGCGGCGTTATCTGTGGGGAGGAGGAATGGGGAACTCTGATGTGACAGCCTCACTAACAGTCTCTGACAGGACCCAGGAAGCCACAAAGACTAGTTGTACTGCAATGAACAGATCAGAGCAGTGTGTGTGTGTGTGTGTGTGTGTGTGTTTTCTTTTATGCAGACGGTGAAGTGTGACTGAGGATGCTTCCTCGACTGTCTTACAGTTAGACACACCTTTAGCTCTACTGCCGCAAACCTCTGCTGGTGAGGACTGTTGGTTACTTATTGTCGAGGCACCTTGTGGGCACTCGTGCGAATTACCGAGAGGAGATGTAAGAAGATGTTGCCATTCTTTCATCATCAAAATGAGAGTTTCATCATGACAAGTGCAAAGTTTTTGGCCTGCAATTAAGGGTTCAATATGTAGAGTAATATGTGACGTGACCGGCTCCCGCTCAGGGAGATTCTGAGAATGGAAGCATCAAAAGCTAGTCGAGTCAAGTTTATTTGTGAAGCCCAATATCGCATGCAAAGTCTCAATGGGCTTTAAAAGGCCCACAACATCAATGATTCCTGACCCACCCTGATCTTTCAAAGAAGACGAGGAAAACGGCAAAAAAAAAAAAAGAATCCCAGCACTTCACGAAGAAAATAGAAAAGCAAGACGTTTAGGGAATTCAAAGACATTTTCAAAAAGTAATCTAGCCATTCAAAGGATATAGTTTCAAAAGGTTGCCAGCTAGCATGGCAGGTGTTAATTTCTTTCTTTCTCGCTTTGTCACGGCTGAGGATTTGCTATTTTCTGAGTTGTATAACTCGTATCTGAGGCTGAAGTGACTGCAGCTGACGAACCACGAATAGGGGTGTTTAGCTTTGGATAATGATAACCAACACACTCATAATGTTAAATGCATCTCATTTATTGTGGATTTAATTGCCCCAAAGAAAACTGGCATGCTGACGAGGCAATTCACCGATCTGTGGCTAACTTTGTTGAACCCTCCTTTGGATGCTACGTCGCCAGCCTTCAGAAAGCATATGGAACACATGTAGTTTGTAACGGCCTTGTTTCCCTATTAAATCCCTTGTGCGCGAGCTGAATTTGAACAAAAAGGATATTCTGGGACGGCTTTGAGATGAAGTTGCCAGATTGGGGCATCGGTTCCCCAGTCTCAGTCTGTCTGCGTGCTAGACCAGCTGTGATGCAGCCCCCTTTGGAGATGCAGACGGAGAACGTGCAACCTTTATTCTGAAAAGCCAGGCCCGCCGGGATGACGGCTTGTAAAACTGCGTCAGATGGCAGCGAGGCCCGTGGACATGAGGGGCATTTTGATGTGAGTCAACAGCAGCCTCTAAAAGAGTACGTTTAGAACACAAAATCATAGGATTGCTGCGGTGTCACAACAACGGCCCGTGTTGGTTTCTGTCACGAGCTGAGCAGGAAAAGAGGATTTGAGGGTTGAGAAAGTTGCCGGATTATTCCCAGAGCTCATCATTATTCTATCACCCCTCTGTTATCAAGTACATCGCCTCTCTCTGTTAGCACATACAGTACGTCTACAGTAGCAAGATCTCGTCTTTAGTCCTAATGATTGGTATTCATAGCGATGCAGAGAGGAGTCATGCTGAGCAGAGTTCGGTCTGTGTGCGCAGCAGAGAGGGAAAGAGAGACAGAGAGAGAATAGGGGGGGAAAAAAGTGATTACTTCTCTGTAGTCAAACTGTTTCAAAGCCTACTCTCCCCCGTCTGTCAAGAGATGAGGCTCACGCTGAAGCTGAGGGCAGGCAGACACCGAAGATCTCTTCCTGTTTTCCAAACTCCTCATCATGTTCTTTCAGAGAAAAACTTTTTTTCCTTGTGTGTGCGTGTGTGTGTGTGTGTGTGTGCGCGCGCGTGCGTGACGACTCTGAAGTCTTCCTCTGCCTCAAACTTTGCATGAACTTGCATTGTTTTTACAAAGGCTTCTGGGAGCTGAGAGCAAAGGCGAAATCTTTTCAGATTTTCTTAGGAAAATCTTCTGGCGCCTCACTTTTTGAGGTTGCGGCATTTGTGCATCTGGCGAAATGTTTTTGAGGCTTGCGTGAGATTGTTGAAACTGTAAAGACATTCAAGTGTGAACAAGGCATCCATCATCTGTCACTTAGCAGTTTGGATTTCAGATTTGTTGCTTCAGATGAGTGGCAATGACTTCAGTTCAGTCCAGTTTGTTCTTGGTATCTGTAACAAGCTGTCTTCACTAAGGATGCAAAACAATCAGAAAAGTGTTCTAGTACTGTGTCGCCCTCCATTTTCAACAACACATTAAGTGTTTCTGGGTCAAATATCCCTCTGTAGCCTCTCTCGTGCCCCAGATCTCCATTTACCTTCAGTGATTGAGGTGGATTTAACAGACGAGATCGGAGTTTAGAAATCTGTTTAACCCTCACCCTCCTACTGGAGAATCTACAAGGATTTAAGTCACAGGGTTTAAGAACAGGTGGTCACACAAACTGTGCATACAGACAGACACTGTGTGTGTAATGATCTGGATAATATAGCAACAACGAGTGGAAACTTTGTTTAAAAAAAAATAATACATATATATATTTTCTGACCACCATGAGTTTTGAGTTTATCCAAGGGGGCAGTGAGAGGGTTTCATTAAAGTGTCACGCAGTCTGAAATAAATCCACTTGTACTCAGATTCAAAACAAAATGTCAAATGTGCCTTTAGTGTACCAGTTTGTATATGTGGCCTGTATTCTATGTTTTCATAATGAATGTTGTTGGCCCCACCTTTTAATGTGTCCTCGTGGAATAAAATTAATGAATGAATGTTTATTTTGGAATTGTGTAGAAATTCAGTTAAATCCCTCATGAATGAATCTATCATGTGATATCAAACACTCTGTATCTGTCAAAATACCAGAAAACGAATTGTCTATGCTATGAAAAAACCCTGCAGAGAGTTTGCCACTATGGTTTATTGACCCCTCATGCCTCCGCCTCTGTTGCTGCAGGTAAAGTATTGAACACGGACCTGCGCCACTACCTCAGTCTGCAGTTTCAGAAGGGCTCGCTGGACCACAAGCTCCAGCAGATCATACGAGACAACCTCTACCTACGCACCATCCCCTGTAAGTACAACTCTCATTCACTACACTCAGAAGCACCTGCATGCACGAGGCGCACCAGCAATGTGCAATGTGACCTACTTTCAGTGCACGTATGCTTTAATCTGAAGCATCATATGGGAACATGGAGGTGGGAATCACACAGCTGAAACCCACTAGAAGCAGCATTAATGTGTTGCCTTTTCTGTTTACCTACACAGGACCGTATATATACATACACACACACACACACACACACACACACACACACGTATACAGCACTCGCACGTTGCCATCCTCTCACAGCTCTCTGTCACACACTCTACAAAGCACACACACTTCCATGTCACCATAGCAACCCGACCAAGGACATCTCTCTAACCCCTGTGTAACTTATTTACTTCAGCACCGTATCATCACAGTGATCAAAGTCATATTCTCTCCAGAAATAACCCTGCGCTTTCCCTCTGCTGCTCAGCTTTCCCCTCACTGACATTCTGCTCAGCGGGGCCGTCACCAGCTATTATTCTTTGCCGAAACCAGTAATGGAGTGGTTGGTGCTCTGGACTGCCAAGAACCACCGCAAAGAACAGCGGCTCTGTATGCAACCTCTGAGTAATGGCAATGCATACCTAATGTAAATGTCCATTCATTGCAATGTTTTTGTAAATCAAATATTAATATCGCTAAATAGCTGTTGATTTAATAGCCTGTAGATCTGCTGCATAAATTTGCCCCCTTTATCGCCGCAAACGGTTGGACATGTTTCACGAGGTCACCAGGAAGACTACCATACTTTGAGGGGATATGCAATGTACAATTTGCTTTTGCCATTCAAGCAAAAACCTTTAAATGTCACTTTCCAGGAGCTCAGGAAAAAAAATGCCTCTTTTTTATATATATATATATATATATTGTAACGTCGTGGGATGAGGGCTGAACCCTTGTCCACATAAATCGACAAACGCTCTGGCTCTGTTCGTAATTCTCTTTATTATATTCGTTCAATGTACTGTTTGCTCTTGCTTCGTTCTTCTCCTTCCTCTT
>JAVQJV010105011.1:0-21605 GCA_036024995.1 Gadopsis bispinosus
CAGATAGGACTGGGAGCTGAACAAACTTTTTATTTTGTGATAGACTGAAACACATTCAAACAAGTTACTTGTAGCTGTAGGGCCTTTAGTTTAGAAAAGCCGCTTCAACAATTAAATACATCAAACAGGGAATTCTACTAAATCTGCATCACCAAACAACCTTGTACAAACTTACCCTGATTATATAGCCTTGTATGTGGTTTGCTTTTGTGGACTGTAGTAATCTCTGATGACTGGACTTTGACCAGCTCGGCTGACTTCTCTCCTCCAATGTCTGAGCTGAGTTAGTTATTGGAATGACTGAAGAGTCTTCATTCATTTATATCAACGAAGAGCTGAATGTTTATAGAGCGCTGGGTGGTAGAAATCTGTTTCTCAGACTTTCTGAATGTTGATCCACCTTTTCATACATTATTCAGGTGTTCATTCTCCTCCAAGTAGCAGAGTTTATTAAAGGATAAGGCTGGTGATATATGAACTGTCAACAAGTCCTATGAAAGGACCAAGATAAACAATGTCTTGATCCCACTAACAAAGTCTTTTAAAGCTTATTCCTTTGTGCCATAGCACTCCATTGTTGTTCAGAGACTATTAAAAACAAGTCAGGGAGCCACGCAACTACGCTGGCTGACATGGTCCTTCGTTACAATTTACATGGGCACTGTAAGTTAATTTGAGTCAACCCCATATACATCGTCCTGCTGCTGTAAAAACTTGCTTGTGCTCCAAAAATAGTTCCCAGCACCTGCCTGAGTAACGTTGGCTAAAAACCACAGTGCCCGGCTTTTTTAGGAAATTGTTTAACCTTTTTAGTTTGAATTAAACTATACATTTATGGCCTGTTTTTTAAGAAGACTTACATCTTCAATTGGAGTAAATGGGCTTGTAGTTGAATTTTGAAAGTGTTGGGAGAAGGACAAACATTGTTGGTGTTGGGTCTTTCCATGGGGTTTGTTGTCAATAAGAAAAATGTAGAATAGCGCCAGCCATATCCTTTAACAATGCTGACCAAAACACAGTCTTTCCAGAAAATAAAAACTCAATCCCTAGAAGCTCAAAAGGGCTGTTGCAGCAATTTTCAATGCCAAGACAGTTCTCAATTAACAATCTGTAACACATTTCAGCGCTCAGAAGGTGCAGTCCGTTCCACTCCAAAAGCTAGAATGTGACATCCTTGGCCTTAGACTGAAGCTCAAACAGTCCCTGTTTTCTGTGTGCTTGGGTTGGGAAATCACACAGCGAGCCACCCAAACAGCAACAGAGGAAGACGGTGTTTTGAGCAGAAGAGACGTTCCTCGGTGCCAGAGTTCGTCTTGTACTCCCTGTGACACAATCTGCCCCCCTGTTTACTAGATAACAGACAGACTGCGGGAATAAGCTGGAGGACCGGGTGTGCTCCTCGTGGTGTTGAGTGAGTGTGTGTGTGTGTGTGTACGCATTGTTTATGTTTTGGGTTTTTCTGAGCAGACATATTTAATCATTAACACTGTGTACAATGCAGCATGTGGGCTTGTCTATGTTTATTTTCAATGCCATTTTCTTTCCCTCCTCTCTCTATCTCATCCTCCCTTTCTCTCTATCTCCCCAACTTTTCCTCTTCCTGCCCTCCTCTCTGCAGTTCTTCTAGTGTTGTTTTCTTTAAACAAGGCCACGTACAGTCAACAGAGGATATTGCATCAGCTGCCGCATCACTGCTTCATCTCTCTCCACAGTAGACATGGTGGACACTCAGCAGCTCCTAGCCTGGCCTGTCGGTTACAGCCTGAACACGGTGGACCTGTCGGAGCTGGACGACAGCTCCCACTCCCTCAACATGAAGCATTTGTCCATGTTGGACTACACCTCCATCTCCTCCTCCTCCTCCATCCCATCCTCCCTGTCTCCACCGCTCGTGTCCTGCATCTCCTCTGGCGGCGTGGCCTATGACCCCAGTCCACCACAGAGTGAAGAACACCTGACCAACATGGACTACGCAAACATGCACAGCTACAGGATGGAGCTCGACATGCAAAGTAAGTCCAGTCGGTGTGATGGGTTAACTAGAGCTGAAACACGTCATCTGGTTTCTTTATGCTGATTGAATGCACACAAGGCTTAAAGCTGAAAAAACATGAATGAGCAGAATTGTGGTTATAGGCAGTTAGAGACTACAGGAGGCAAGAAACATCTGAAGAAACCAACAGAGCATTAAATCTGAAAATGGATATAAGAAGTGAAGTAAGAAGGTTTTAGCTTGTCTGTCTGTTTGCCTACTTGGGTGCCCTACCTGCCTGATGATGTTTCTTCTATTAGACTCGATCAAGCTGGAGCCGGAATCTCCGCCGCAGTACTCTGATTGTCCCGTGTTCTCCAAGCTCCAGGACGATACGTCAGCATCATCTCTGAACATTGAGTGCCGCGTGTGCGGAGACAAAGCATCAGGGTTTCACTATGGCGTCCATGCCTGTGAGGGCTGCAAGGTAGGACTGAACAATATCATGAGTGAAGATGAAAACACAATGAAAGACAAAGAAAAGCAGCAAATCCACACAGTTATGAGACTGGAATTAACTTTTGCTTGTCGTTTTATGCTTTTAAAATGACGTGCATGGCAAATCGGTTATCAGAATAGTTGCAGATTAATTTCATTGCACATCACACTAAGCTGACTGCCCTTCTGCTTTGTGGGGCTTCAATTCAGTTCATTTCAATTTTATTTATATAGCGCTATATCATAACAAAGTTATCTCATAGCACTTGTTAATATAGAACAAGTCTAGACGATGTTAAAATAAACAACCAATAGTATTAGCAGCACAACAACAGCTACGCTAATAATAACAGTAGCAGCAGCAGGCGGCCCGCATCCACTCGACCAGACTCATGTGTATTCAGACTCCGCAGAACCAGACCCCGCAGATCCAGACTCCACAACTCCGTAGGCAGAAACACTCGCAATCAGAGAGAGAGCGATAGTTGAGTTAGTAACAAGCATTAATGGGTATATAAATGTGTATTGAAGTGTGTGTACAGTTGGAGAGAGGAGCTCAGTGCATCATGGGATGTCTCCCGGCAGTTTAGGCCTATAGCAGCATAACTACGGGGGGGCTCAGGGTTTGCCCAGGCCACCCCTCGTCTAGGGGGTGGCTCAGGGATAACTCGAGTCAGCCCTGCTATAAGCTTTATCAAAGAGGAAAGTCTTAAGCCTACTCGTAAATGTGAGGAGGGTGATGCGTGATTAGCTACATACTTGTGTGTCAGGTGTTTGGTTAGATTCATGCCATTTTGGGGGTTGATTTTCTTTTTTCAAACTTGAAAGTGTATTGAATTCTAACCAATCCTTTGTTGGGATAAGTGTACATATTACATCCAGCGGGGCTCTGTTGGAATTGTTTGGACAAAATCTGTTTTTGTTTTTTTATGAGAAATTGTGGCCAACAAGCATTTGACAGATGCATATTATGGCTGAAGCACAACAGTGGAGAATAAACTGATTGCTGCTCTTAGAAAGTAAGGCATCAAGATCATACCAGTCATGTCAGGAATTGGTAATGATCGTACATTTTTGTTTCTCTACCAGTCTTCTTTTTTCTGTCACCATGTGTCACTCTTCAGTGAAACATGTTGGTGGTGGAATAAATAATTCTATAATGCATGGAGAGAAGTGTGCCTTCTTTCATCTGTTTGATGTCTGTCACTTTAACCACAAGCCCCATACATTTTCCACTCTGCTGGGGATCAACAAAGGCTTGTGCTTCTACAAACACAGAGCCAGCCCCTTAAACTTTCTGTCTGTTTGTCTGTCAGTATAGAGTATAAATAACTAATAGAGTGTGGGGGAAGTTTCACACATATTTCCATTTTCTTTGAAATATTGAGACATTATAAACATATGAGGTGGATTTTCAGAAACGGAAGCAGTTCTACGTATGGTTTTGTTTTTAAGTGAATATATTCCAGGTAATTGGTATAAAAAGATACTATATATATGCTGTGTTTCCATCACCTTCAACAAGTCTCTTCAGTTTAAGAGAAGCCTGCCCTAAACCTAACCCTAAAATATTTACTAGAACAGATTTAGGTAGATTAAATGACTTTGTATTAGAATAAAAATTCATCTACCATTTGAAAACACAAATACCCCCTCTTAGTCTTATTTATGGACATTATAGATTACTATTAAAATTAGAAAATCATCTGAGGATTTCTACTAAAATGTGGGGAAAAAAAATGTCTCATAACATTTTAGAATAAAAACCTTAATTTTGATGCCATCAGAGAAAAGGAGAAGCCTTGACATGTACTGAGTGACCATAAAAATAGAAACACCTGTCTGCTGTAACCCAATGCAGTCATTACTTAAAGGATAAGTCTTGTGTTTTTAATATTTTGAGTAGTATTAGAAGTATTAGAATTGACTGTCAGGGCTGTTGGCTTGGATTTACTACCAGGTACAAGGGTTTCTGTTTTTCTATCCACTTAGTCTGAGTCATTCTGTATCTTCAGAGGCTTAATGAAGCTAAGGTACAGTGGTCATTGTTCTGCTAAAGTCTCAGGGGAGACTCGCCAGAAGAGGGGGTCAGCCAAGCAGGCAAACACTTAATTGTTTCAAAACAGAAAACATTCTTTATCGAGGTGGAGTCTTGACCCCCTTTAACTTCCTCCTTCTTTAAATAACCTACGATTAAAAAAGAAACATCTGTTTATCACAGGAATGCAGATGCCAAACACCAGCCTTCACGTTGAGCCCAGATGTGGATTTGTATGTGGATAAAAAAAACAAAAACTCAAATACTATTCTCCTCGTGAAACTTACAGCCCTCAACTTTTTTCTTTTTCTGTCTGTTGTACTCTGTTCAATTCAATCTTTCCATCAGCTGTCTTAGTCGGCATAGACAAACACCGCAGCCGTCAACAAACCCCTGAGTGAGTGTTGGGAGTTGGGACCGTGGCTGCGTAGTTAACAGCTGAGATAAGCACAAGTCTTATGGCTCCTTTGGTCCCAAGGTTGACAACATCAAAGTGCAAATCAAACACAATCTACTTTTAAACACTCTCATGGGCAGTATGATTGGCTTCTTCACAGATTAGAAATAACCACGTATCTAATCTGCATCTACCAGAAAAAAAATCTTGTAACGATTTTATTGGGAAATAATTTTCCCAGTATTGCCTTATAAAACCAGAAAACACCTTTATCTGTATTATACTTAATCTGTATTATACTCTAAGTATAATACAGATACTAAGTAATAATAATGAAAAGTTTTTACATTTTCAACTTCTGGTTCAAGTTTCTTGTTCCATACAGCATCTATTTATTAACTTTACTTAATGTCTTATCATACTTTTGTTGTCTTATTTGTCAAAACAAATAGTCCCTCAGTAAATGGACGTTTTCTGTACTAGTGCGGCACAAATCTCTTGACAATTCTCAGTAAAGGAACAGAATTAACAGTGTAGAGCAAATGAAAATAAAGGTGCATATCTTTAGTGACAATATCTAAAGTAAGTGTCTCTCCCCTTTCTTTCTCGCAGGGTTTCTTCAGACGCACAATCAGGTTGAAGTTGGTGTACGATCACTGCGATCTTCACTGTCGCATTCACAAGAAGTCCCGCAACAAGTGCCAATACTGTCGCTTCCAGAAGTGCCTCAATGTGGGCATGTCACACAACGGTGAGATGGCGACGCTGCCCAGCACAGCTTTTTGAACAAGTGTACAAATATGACGTGTAAAATAAACTAACGTATGAAATGTAACCATTTACAGTTAGGCCATGAAAAGCTTAACTACATGTCGTTGTTTTCATGCCTTCTGTTCAGACAGGAATGAACCCAGCCCCATTTACGCTCACTATAAATAAGCAGACATAGGTTAAAAGACCTATTCTTCTTTGAAATGGTGGCTCAGGAAATGCCTTTTTACAGACCAACTCTTCTGAGAATGGCAGCTACATCTTCACCACATTGCTGCCAATTTGGTCTTTGAGGTGTGGTCGTTATGCAGCAATGTACCCCACTGCCTTATATGTTGCCAGTTGCTTCCTCTGTGGTCTTTGGCCTGTATTGTAACCCTCGGGTTCAATTCCCATCACTAGTGCAATGTACCTGTCACCCCAACGGCATGATTCAAAGATGAAATTGTGGTTGAAAGCTAACTTAAACCCCTATTTCCAAGGGCTCATTCTGGCAGTGTTGAAAACAGCAAAAAGCAGTAACATTGATTAGATTTTTGGTAAAACTCTCCGATACTTTTTCCACTGCTGTGAGGCTGAAAGAGTGAGCCACTGACATCACTAGATTCCGTCAGCTTTGCTGCATGTGTGGAAAGTTATAGAAGACGTATGCTTATTGTTTACAGTACGTTTGTACATCAGCAGTGATGTAAGTTGACTGCTTTGTGTTGCACTCATGTTTGTGACACCATAAATGATCATTGTGCTGCCTTGACGGGCCTGTCAAAAATGTCAGAATTGCAAGCTGAGTGCGCCGGAACAATATGAAAAGGGGGTGCATATTTAAATGGTTCCAAAATTGCAAATGTTTATGAACAGACAATACTGAAACTTTGTCTACAGTTTATTTCATTTTTTATCGGCACAAGTGAAAACAGCTACTGAAATATTTTAGTTATTCATTCAGTAAAGAGAAAATTAAAACACAAATCAAAAAACAAATGGAATTATCAAGTCCACATGTGCAAGCGTCGCTCAGCCATGGTACACCCACACAGGTGTTTTGTACGTGCCAGCTCAGGGTAGAAACACGGGCAACTGCCAACACCTCCCACGCTCCGCTATATGTGGGCCAACCAATCGTGCTGCCGATCCAAATGCAGTTCACTGCTGCTTCTGCAGATTAACAAGCTGTCTGACATGGATTTTTAATAGCTCTGAAAAATAGGCTGCAATTTACATTCATTGACAAGAAATATACAACAACTCAGGTATGATTGTTGCTGCCTATGTAGGGGCGACGCCGTTCATTTATTTTAACTTTGGCCTCTGCGCTGCCTGCCATCTGCCCCACATTTCGGCTAACGTTTCTCTCCTTCCGGTCTGAAGTAAGTGTAAGTTTAGCCACCGAAATACAAGGTGAATACTATCAGATGGCAGCACCTCACGTGCTCCCAAACAGAGCGCACACTATCTAGAGAAATCATGTACTTTGTGATGAAATGATTTCTCAAGTGACATCTCTGCCCTCCCCTGTGACCATTCAGCTGTTGAATTTGTTAGTCTTTGTTTTTATATCAAGCGCTGACAGGTGAGTTTCAGCGTGGACCTCGTGACTGTGTAGGTGTACACTGGTTAAGTTTGATGGACAACTTCCTGACTCTCCTGCCAGTTTTGTTGCTCCAGTTAGGTTGGCACAACCTACAGCTTTCACTCTTTTGATTGTCAGCATAGCTTCGCACAACTTGAGTCTTAAAGTCCGGTCACATTTGCCAAACTCGCATGCTGAGCCAAGAAACTGGCAGGACAGTGGTCAATCAGTTCCACCCACTCTCTCAAATCAAACCGGCTGGACATCGGAGAGCTTTGTGATTTCACCTGACTAAGTTCAATCATTCTTTGAACTTGTGCGAAGGAAAAGAGGCGGGGGGGCCAAGTTGCATGGACACTAGTTTTTATACTAGCATCTACTATAATTTGTTTGTTGTTTATCCTCTCCTGCCACTTTATCTCTCTGTCCCTCTCTCTGCCCCCTCCTTCTATCATATCACTCTACTGTTACTTCACGAGCTACAGCCCGTGCCTTGACATCCTGCTCTGTGTGGGTTTTTATTTTATCAATGATTGATATCGCTGAGTACATAGACCTCAACTGATTTCTCCAACCTGCTGTGTCACCGCTGTAGGCTCATTGCCAGTTGCTGGTAGGGCCACTTTAGTTTGTATTCATTTGTTTAAGGAGTGCATTCATCAGACAATCAGCATTACACAATCACGTACAGACTGCAGTGAATACAGAGCACAGGTTTGAAGGATAATTAATTTCTTCCACTAATGGAAAAAAGAGGGTTTATCCATTTCTCAACTTAGCATCAAGTTTCAGGTTGATTACATAGAACATTTTCACTGCATTCATCATAAAACCTATAACAATTATACCTTTGTGAAATGGTAAATGGACTTCACTTATATAGTGCTTTTCAACTTTAATGTTTCCCAAAGTGTTTGTACAGATTGGTCTCATTCACCCAGTCACACATGGATGATGACGTAGCTGCCATCCAAGGTGCTGGCCTCCACCGGGAGCGACTTAGGGTTCGCTGTCTTGCCCAAGGACACTTCAACATGTGGACAGAAGGGGCAGGGATTGAACCACCAACCCGCACTACCTCCTGAGCCACTAGCGCTAAGCGTAATGCAACATGAATAAATAAATGTAACTACAGCGACAGGTGGAAAGGGAGGAGAAAATGATGAGATCGTTTTTCAGGTTTTGCGAGAGCAAGAAAGCATCATTACCAATAAAAATACATACGTATTATTAAAGGAAACACGATTTTGTAATTTCTTAATGAGACACACCTCATAAAACCAAAGGAGGATAATTTGTTGCGTGCTGTTGCCAGTGGATTTTCCCTTTCACTGAATGATGAGCTGTGTGACTCATTTGTAGAACAAAGGTTCTATTAATTGTAGAACAGTCCAAAATCCAAAAATATTGTACTACATATATGTATTTGGGCATTTTTGCTTGAAAAATTAGTGAAACTTTTAAGCCATTGTCAGAATAGTTTCCGCTTACATATCTGTCGATCGACTAATTGTTGCAGCTAACTTTCATGGGCCTTTGCTCTGGTGACTAAATCTTGATGTTCTCCTCTATATCACATTTGCAGTTGTGTTCAGAAATGAAAATAACTTGAATTGTAGCTCACAAGAACCTTCATCCTTGCTTTTGGTATGTTTCTGTGTGTGCCCTTATATATCTGCCTGCCTTGTGTGTGTGTGTGTGTGTGTCCATTTGTGTGCTAATGGGGTGTTTCTGTCCGTCCGTTTCCTTTCTCAGCCATTCGTTTTGGCCGGATGCCCCAGGCGGAGAAGGAGAAACTGCTGGCTGAGTTCTCATCTGACATGGAGCACATACACCCGGAGGCAGCAGATCTGAGGGCTCTGTCCCGGCATCTGTACGAGGCCTATCTGAAATACTTCCCCCTCACCAAGGCCAAGGCCAGGGCCATCCTCTCTGGTAAGACCGGAGATAACGCGGTAAGCAGCACTGCCTTAATTCTACTTTACTTTTATTTATTTCTATTGAGTATTATTGTGTTTTCTACTGGACATCACAGTACAGTAAATTGTGTTTTCAGTGAGATGTATTAAAGGCACATTCACCATATGAGCAGATTAATTTTGTGATGAAGGCCACGGAAACATTGTCCTTTTTTGGTCATGATTACACTGAGTTTTAAATGAGATGAGCAGTTGCTCTGGGAAAAGCAAAGCAATACAAGTTTGAACTGAAGGAGTTCAGAAGCTTTAAACTTAGTAGTAGCAGGAGTTAAGTAGTTCAAACTCTTCCACTCACTGCACATGTTGGCACATTCTTTTCCCCCGGCATTGTCTTCATGTTACCACGCTCAGTTAGATGAGGTCTTTTCGGGCTTTTATTGCTGCTCTAACAGGAAAGGTGGATTGACTGGTTTCTACATGTCTTGGCTGTTAGAAGACATCTCAGATTACAGTGGTCAAGCTGTGCAACACGATAACACAGCTTCTCAGCAGTCTGATATACAGTAATGGCTTTAACATTCCTACTCAAAATGTCAAACTAATTTATTAAGACATTTGGTAATTTATACAACTGAACTGTAGGAAACGTGTCGGCCAGAACCACAAAAAATTTGAGATATTATCCATTTCTGTGTTTTTGTACTAGATTTTGAGATATTGAGTATTCAACAGACTTAATCAGGAAATCCACATCAACTGAATTACAAGTGGCAAACAAAAGAAAACTGTGGTGACTGTTTTATGAAGATCCACGGTTCGTTTGTGATGATGACTTCAATCTTGTGGCTCATCTCAAAAACTACTGACATGATAAGTAAAGTTTAATGTTTGAAATAAAGTCAACAAAACAAAACACAAAATCAGAATAGTTTTTTATCTATTTATATAAGAAATATAATCTTCCCTTTCAGATATTTTCAATATGTTTTGATATTCTGAAAGTAAAATGTGATCAGGTCATCTTCATCATTTAATCCTTATCAGAAGTCTGCTCTAAAAAATAAATCTATTTGAATGTTACTAAATAGCAGCCTAATTAGACCAGCTGAATCTATTAAGTAAATTGTAGAGGCAGTAGATTGTTGTGAATGACCAAAATCAGTAGCTTTTGATAGATTTTGATAAGTTGAACCAAGCACATGAATGAAGCTCCTAAAAAGTAAGTCATTATTATTATTATTGTCTCTATAACAGAGGACCGACTGCACAAGCAGAGATTTTCCTTTTCTATTGCTTCTCTCTCTCTCTCTCTCTCTCTCTGTCTGTCTGTCTGTCTGTCTGTCTGTCTGTCTGTCTGTCTGTCTGTCTGTCTGTCTGTCTGTCTGTCTGTCTGTCTGTCTGTCTGTCTGTAAGTAAGTAAAGTCAGTTAAGAACCAGACATCTAGCAATCGACTCTTTCGGCTTAGATACACAAGCAGCTTTCCTTATAATAGGCAGACATGGCAGCCCTGGACACATACCAAGCAGTGGAAATGTGTCTTCTGACACCTGTTTCCCTCAATTAACTTTCGCAGCATTTGCAAGCAGAAAAGGGTTACAAAGTCAGCAAAGTGACTCAGTGATGTCTGTTATACAGCAACGTCTAATTAATGTTTGCAAACAATGGCTAACATTAGCCAACTTCATCGACTGTTAAGTAAGACCAAGTAAGTCCGCAGCAGCAAACCCCCTGAGTGTATGAACGGAGCAACGGTGCATTTTAATGCCTACGAATTCAACTTTTCATGTTTAAGAGAATGAATGTTCTTTTTCTTCTTTTAAAGTTAGTAGTCGGGCTTTAAATTATGATTTATTTAAAAATTGGCAGCTCTGAACTTCCATAGAAACTCCATATAGTTTGGAATTGTAGATTCCTGCACAGGCCGCACATATCAACCGCCCACTCTATTTTATTCACTCACATAAGAAATAATTGTTCATTTCAGAATGTTTTGTGAGATTTGCTGCTGTAATTCCTCCCTATAGGATGTGTCGTCATTAATTTTACCGCTATGAAAAAGGAAGATTTTAAGTAAATGAATGGTACCATTCATCATTTTGGCCAGTGGCATGTTTTTGTACAGTAAGTGCGACTTTAACTCAGTTAAGCTTAATTGTTAAATGTTTTTGTCTGCCTCAGGCTGCAGCTAAGATTTATTTCCTTTGCCCATCAGACATGTGAGACATGTGGTGTTTGCTTTTGCAGGTCTGATGAATGAGCCGTGACCAAAGTGCATACACAGTATATGTAATTACATCTGTATCCAACACGTCCTCAGAAAACCTATGAGGACCTGACACTGTTTATTTTTTCCTTTTCTTTCCTTCTGCTTCCTCCCTCCTTTTCTACCTGCTCTCCCTACTCCCACAAATATCTCTTCCTTCTTTCTTCTCTACCTCCAGCCTTTTGTCATCCATGACATGAAGTCTCTAATGGAAGGAGAGCAGTTCATTAACTGTAAGCAGATGCCCATCCAGGAGCACCTGCAGCAGACATCCGTCCTAACAGTCGGACATGGAGGTTAGAACTATCACTATTTAAATCCTTATAAAACCATAGATGTGGGCAGTGATTCAAATGTCTGGAACCAGGGTATAATCAACAATCAGTCATTTTTGTGTTTACACAGATGGCACTGTATGCAACACAGAATGGATTTTTCAACTTACTTAAATGATTTGATATAGTTTTTTTTATTCTCTTTTTTTAAATCAGGCATTTGCATGTCATGCATGTTGTCGTTTCACTTCCTGGTTGAATTGGGCTTTAAATTTCTGAAGATATTTAAAAGATTGCGCAGTGCTGGTCTAGTTTTTCATTGTAATCCGGCAACTTGACTGCCTCATCAGAGTGTTTTGTCTATGCACATCTCATCCCATTTCAGATCTCACAGGAGCCCACCCGGGGTCAGAGCGTAGCATTTTGGACGCTGTGGAGCTCCGTTTCTTCCACAGCTGTCAATCACGTTCGGCTGAAGCAGTGAGAGAAGTGACAGAGTTCGCCAAGAGTATCCCAGGATTCATCAACTTGGATCTCAATGATCAGGTGAGAGGCATGAAATATTGCTGCCCATCCATTCTGTCACTCAGATCTGTATACCATTATTCTGTTGTTGCCTGCTGATTGTGTTCATCATGTACAGAGGTGTTTTATGACTTTAAAATCATTACTTAGCAGCGATCACTCCTGAAGTTCTAGTTAACAAGCTCTTCACCTCAACCGTTTTCCCAGGTAACTTTACTGAAGTACGGTGTGATCGAGGTCTTAATCATCATGATGTCGCCTCTGATGAACAAAGACGGGACCCTCATCTCCTACGGACAGATCTTCATGACGCGGGAGTTCCTCAAGAGTCTCAGGAAACCCTTCTGTAAAATGTTAGAACCAAAGTTTGAGTTCTCAGTCAAGTTCAACATGTTGGAGCTGGACGACAGCGACATGGCGCTGTTTCTGGCTGTCATCATCCTCAGCGGTGGTCAGTGGGTTTTTTTTGTCTTGCTTTGTTTTTTCCTGCAGGATAATGTTGTAGGTGTCAGATCATAGTAGCCTAGAAGGACTCTAGTCTTAATGGAATAATTTGATATCACCCCTTATGTCCGTTTTTTAATATGAAGTTGCATGCCAGGAAAGAGTTAGCTTAGGTTAGCATAAAGAAGCTAACTTTGGCTCTGGCTGTATTTTACACCTCGGTTTCTGCGCAGATTAAACAAACGGCATACATGTTGGCCACCGTGTTCGGTAGCTTTGGAGTCGTTATGCTAAGTCTTTATGTTAAGTCTTTTCCAGTCTTTGTGCTAAGCTACTGGTCTCTTGACTCCAGCTTAATTTTGAACAGACAATTGTGGGAGTGGTTTCATTCATTCATTCAATATGCATATTTTAACAAATTCTTCACCAGCTTGTAGTGCAGAATGGTATGTGTATAATATATTTAAACACATCACTGTAAGCAATCAAGGCTGTTCATCAATTTATTTCATGAGCATGATATTTTCTAGCCGACATGTGGTCTCAGAACAATTTAGTTCACTGTGAATGTAAAGTGCTGTACGGTGGCTGCGGTTGACAGCCCACTTCATTATACACATTATGTATGGCCAGCCTTGACCCATTTATCAGTTTGCTGGAAATCACGGGGTGTTATTGCAGACTCACTCACACTCACCTGTGTTAAAGCCCAAACTAGTATATGGTCTAATATTGCCAGTTAGCGTGTTGCTACTTGATAAAAGTCTGGCCTTGAACCTCATGAGGATTAAAATCAAACATTTAAGTCAATTATTAACTTAAATGGCTAAGATTATAGCTTGAAGTGACGATAAGAAGGCTTTTTTAAATAGCAATAATAGAGCTGGGTCTGGTAATAAAGAATGGTTAAATTAAGGGATGTTCAGCCAATAAAACTGGTGACCATTTAATTTTTGAAAATGTAGATCATCTGCCGCCTTTGTGTGTCTATTTTTCTTCTCTTATGGACCTGTACCTCTCTTTAAATTCTCCATGGGCGCCCTCACCAGAAATACCACTCATTTCCCCCCCCCTGTCTCTGTGATCCATCCAGACCGTCCAGGCCTGCTGAATGTGAAACCCATCGAGCAGCTTCAGGAGACGGTGCTCCATTCGCTGGAGCTGCAGCTGAAGCTAAACCACCCAGACTCTCTGCAACTGTTCGCCAAAGTGCTCCAGAAAATGACCGACCTGCGCCAGATCGTCACCGACCACGTCCACTTCATCCAGCTGCTGAAGAAGACGGAGGTGGACATGTGCTTACACCCGCTCCTGCAGGAGATCATGAAGGACTTGTATTAGAATTTAACCAGAGGAAAAGGACACTAGAGAGTGGGAAGGCAAGTAAAAGAATAAAGAGATTTTATTTTTTAAATTAGACAGGAAAGCAATTTGTGCTGCTGGCATGTTGAAAAAGAGGGAGGTAGCCAGACAGGCTGACTGAAAATGAGAAAGAGATGAGGAAGAACTCAAGGAAAGAAAGGCAGAATGTGAGCGTTAGATCTTGTCTAGACAGCAGCATGTGAATTATTTGCGGTGCACAGTCATTTAGCCACTGCTGAGGCTGGACGTTTTGTGAATGAGTGGGCTGCCAGCTTAAATGCGAAACTACCACCTATTGCACCACTCAGGACGAGTGTCTATGACTTACTGAAAGAGTGGGGACTTTCTTATTGGCAAGCTGAACCTTAAAATCTGCAAGTGCTCAACGCAGCCTGCTTCAAGTGCCTCAAGGAGAAATGTATTACTGTGAATATTTTACACCACATGTCACACAGTACACAGTATGTGTCGTTCATGTGCAGCTTATCAACGTGTTGCGTTCGTTACAACCGTCACAGCAGCAGTGTGTACGTGCTTCAATACCTCTGTGAACACGCACAAATGCATGAGTGGTCATGCGTGCGTACACACACACACAAAACAATAGTAATTTTTCTGTTTTGGCATCAGGGTGAATGTGCCATCTCTTTTAAATCAGCTTTATCCAAAGACAGAAATCAGATTATTGCCTGTAACATTTTATGTCAGTCACCTGCAGAAATTGAGAGAAAGTGTGAAGCCAACAAAAGACACATGAAACAGTATATGCCATGTTGTGCCTTTCAGATTTGCTTTTCTTTGTGTGTGTGTGGAACGAATGCCATTTAAAAAAAACATTAGATATATTACATATGTATAATATACATGTGTCTGTTAAACACAAATGGCTTTTCAGCCTTAGCTGTTTTAGTTCAAATTATTACAAAGTGGTTGAGTTTTACTATGAAATTATTTTGTATATGTCTATAAGTGTGTACTATGTCTTGGGTGGAAAGGGATTGGATTGCTACCAGTGTGTCTGTGTGCGTGTGTGTGTGCGAGAGTGGGGGGGGCGGTTGTTGTAAATAAAACATTTTCTAACTTTTTATGTGAAATGTGTCTCCTGCTTGAACTTGAAGTCATGTGATTGCACTTGCACACATACCGTGAAGAACCATTTCCAAATACTGCTTCATTTGGAAGCATTCCGGTCGCCCAAACTCTTGGAAATCTGTTTTGAAGTCATGACATCAGCTGTCCTCAGTGTCTCTTACCAAACACACACACACACACCCTGTTGGAACGATTGCAACATCTGAACTCTGCTGAACTGCGCCAGAAGACTGAAGTCTGTGGATACAGATATGATCAGCAAGCGTGGAGGTGGTTTTAATTTTTTTTATTTTTTTAAGGGAACATCACTTTTTTCCCTTCTTTTAGACCAATCAATTAGATAGAGGGGATAGCATGTAACAACAAGGTCATCAGGACATTACACTTTAGCCCACTGAGACACCAGTTCACCTCAACACACCAGGACATTTCCACCATGCGTGGAAATTAGATTTCAGTCACCAGACGCCACTGAACCTGTAAGACCTGTAAGGCATGTTAGAAACAACTAACTTTAATTATATGATTTTTCTTCTTAAACCATACAAATGTTTTTTTTGGAAGATTGGCTTGTTATGATAATGTATGAATCAAAAGTATCAATTAAAAGGTGAAAACAAGCAACAAGATGGTCCAATGTTTATTTGAGTAATAATTATTTTTCTTATATTCACATACAGTAATATTTTATGGACCTTGGTCTTCATTGTGTGGTTTCTCCCTCTGTGGAACCTCAGGAAACCGCTGCTTTTGGTTGTGGAGGAGATTTTCGGCATTCTGCTTTAATAAGAAATACAATTCTTAATTTAAAAAATGTATATAATTCTATAAGGACCAAGACTGTTGGTCTCTTAGTGTTGGCTCTAAGCTGGTTGGCCCTCGGCCTCACTGTCCTCACTAACAGCAGGAAATGGCCGTCCATCAGGATCCTTTGGCCCCTTCAGACCATAAAATGTACCTGTGTGAACTATTCAGTCAGTATTAGCAGATACTGCACAATGTTGCCTTAAACCTGCAATAGCTGCTTTTTTTGGTAACTTGGGGGCATATTATCCACTCTTAAGTTGATGTGGTGAAGTTGTTAGAAAACAGCCCACGCATCCAGCACACAGGAAGCAATATTAGCATTAATTTGGGGTCGTGTTTCTGGCCACCTGGTGAATTTAAGTCCAATATTTACTCCCCGTTTGATCTGTTTTTGCTCTCCACCAACTCCCGAGGGAAATATCTGGCTCTTTAGCAGCTCGATGCACCACTATGTTCACCAACCGTGTCTGTCTGTCTGGTGCTGCCTGCTGTGGCCGGAAACGATTCCTATGAGAGCAAAATGCTTAAACGCTCCGGAGAGATGAAGACTCAGATGCTAATTCTCTATAGGGGCCTTTCACATTATAAGAAATATTGATCACGCGTGCTTCTTCTGCAAATCATGCACATGCTTACGTTAAACATCAGAAACATGCCCTCTGATATTACAACATGAGAGAATTGAAATATTAAGAAATGAGAGGGTGTAAGAGTCTTACACCGGTCGGAACAATTAGGTGTTATAGGTCTCTTTGTCTCTCTCTTTCTTTGTGTATCTGTTGGGATAGTTTTCTTGGGTTATAAGAATAAACATAAATGAGATGGGAACAATAAGATCTGATCAGGAACCAGAGCAATGTGCGTGAGCTGTCAAAAGGAGAAAAGATGAGCAAACGAGAGAGCCGTGGCCGTGAGAACATAGCGGAGAAGAGGAGAAGTTTGGTCCCTAAAAATAAGCCTTTGAATTGGCAGAAGATGGTGGTAGGGGGTTTCTGGCTCTGACCCGGATGGTCCTCTTGGATGGTTGATGATGATGGTAATTAAATGTGTTCTTTATGTCGACTCAGCATATCCTCACTTTGTTACGGCCAGTCTCTGCTGACCGAACCCTGCCAAGATTCCTGAGCTAATCTGCCAAATAATTTTCAGAAAGTATAGTTCTGCTGTTGTCCGTCCACACAGAGCCAAGTCCAAAGATAGCGATTGTGATTTACACAAGGAAGCTTTGTTTTTGTTTGAGTTCCTCAAGAAACAGCTGTTTCGCTTTATGTTCTTTTGTTTTTGTGTCAGAAAGGAATTGTACTCCCACCAGTGTGTGATACCTGATATGTGTGTGTGCATGGGTCCGTCTACAAAGCCTTGTTTCTGTAGTGATACACCTGCCACTGTAAGACAAATATAGCTATGGAGAAACAGTTTTATTTAATCTGATGTTTACATAGAAAACATCCCCGTAATTTATATTAAGGCACTTTATGTTCTTGTGAGCGCTACAGGATAACATGTTGGGCCTTCAGTAGAAGAAATAATGTAGATACACAGTTTAAGTCCGGTTATAAAACAAGATATTTATTATATACTATAATAAAAATGTTAAGAGGCATTCTGGTGGCCAAGTATTTAAGCTATACCATATGACTGCTACATCCCTGGTTTAAGTCTGACCAGGGGCATTTGTTGCACTGTAAATCTATGCAATAAAGCAGAAATTACTAATGTTTAAAAGCCTGATGAAAAGTGTGTTTAGTAATTATTATTTGTCTCCCAATTTCTTTGCCTAATCCTAAAATAATAATTGAGTCTATAGTATAAAGTCACTTTTCATAGTATGCAGGCTTCAGGAAGTGTGCATTTTACCATTTAAACATGTATGCAGAGCTCTAACAATTCAGAACATATTATACATCTCTTCTTCTAATTAATCCTTTTTGACAACGCCACTTCACCGGATTCGGGATTTTATATTGCCCAACATGAAAGCAACCAGTGCTCTTGGTGGCAAAGTAGGAGTAAAAATGACAAACGTGTTTGGTACAGTGTAGACACGCTCCCGTGAATTCAAACGTCACAGTGTTTTTCCGCCCTCCAACATTTTTCAGACATTGTGTGACCTCACCTCTGATTGGCAGTACTTTCACCACAGCACTTTACCTTTGTCATGTGGCTCCTCGCCTCCAAAGTGATTCATCCATTCACTTGTTCTTTAATACCATTAACTGATACTTGAGTGGGATGTTAGTGCAATGTGATGAAATGTGACCTGGTTTCTGTCATATGACTCAAATGAGGGCATTGCAGGTGCTATGCTATGCTAAGCTAACTGCCTACTGGCTCCAGACCCATAATTAAAGGGCAGATGTGAGAGTGGTGTCAGTCCTCTAAATCTAGCGCTCTGCAAGAAAATGAATATAAGTGTCTATCCCAAAATGTCTAACTATTTCTTTAAACCTGCTTTTGAAATAAAATGACCTGAATGTGGTCAGTGTACAGGCTGTCTACCAATTCTACCTGTAAAACCATGTCACGTTATCTACGCTTCAAAGCATCATGCATTTCTTTCACCTTTCAAGGTTGTCTTCTGTAGCAGGCATGACAGAGTTTTAAACCCTTTATCACAGAGTCTCTGCAGAATAGAAAGGACTCAGCGATATTGTTGGAATAATGGCTAAAACCTTCTTGAGGGACAGCCTGGCTGTAGCTGAAGGAAGGGTAAAAGTTGAATTGATAATGTACCATCTTCTCCGAGCCAAAGATTGAAGGAGGGCATATTCATTTCAGAGTAGAAATGGATAACAATCATAATAATAGCTTTATTTATATGGCACTTTTCAAAACATAGTTACGAAGTGCTTCACAAATAATAAAAAATAATTCACCATAACAGAAGAAAAGAGAGACAAAATAGCAGAAAACAAAAACAACTGTTAAGGAAAAAATAAAGTTCATAAAAATGGATAGAGCTTCGTCTCTTTTCCCTCTTGTTAGTTTGTCTGTGCATCCTCAGTAGCAACACTGCTCTATATGGCTGTACTGAAACGAAGGCCTTACACTGGTTCGCAGTGACCCAGGTTCCTTCAAGGTAGTTTTACCCAAGCAGCACCTCCACCGGGAGGATCGCGGTGTGCCAGCGACAAGGCACTAGAGTCTTGATCTGTCTCCCCAAGACCCCACTCCTCCTCACAGACAGTCATGAAGTGTCAGCAGAGGTCAAGGCCACATCTCTAGTCCAGTGGCTAAGGATTCGTCAAGTGGGATTTTTTGTGAGGTTGTGTACTGATGGATGAAAAGTTTATTTGTTCGCAAAAACAGTTTCCGTCAGATTACAATGCACTTTCTTTGGGACTGTTACGTCCCTGTCTGTTTCCTTACAGGGACACAGTAAGAATATATATCCATTCTTGTGAAGTAAAGTGATCAGTGGTAATAGATATATTGTTTGATTGACAGCCCTGGTGTTCTGTAAAGTAGTGTAATATCTCCCTCTGCAGGATGGAAACAACTGCTGAACCTCAGAGCAGGGACGTTTTCCTCTGCCGGAGCCAAAGCAAACTGTGTTACGCTGCAGTGACCTGACCACACATCCTCTCTACAGTTGCTGATTCTGGGGGAAAAAATATCAACTGATATTAACACAGTAGATCACCCCTGCGGCGTGATGATGGCTGAGGAATGAGTTGATAATTTGAGAGCAGGGGTTCAGGTCGAGGACAGATCACAATCCGTCTGCAGGAGTGAATATCTACACATCTATCTGATCATTACAAATTGTCCACAAACATACGTTGACTTGGAGGAGTTGCTGCACCTCAGCGGCTGTTGTATTGTTTCAGCTGGTTGAGCTGAAGCGGGAAAGGAACAATAGAGGCCAATAATAATAATAATGTAGCTGTCAGGTCTGTGAGGGAGGCAAGGTCAGTGAGGTGACACAGTAAACAGGACAGCCCAATTCCTTCCCATGGCCTCCTGGCGTAGCTGAACCAAGAATAAGTCAACTTAAAGCTGGACTATTTCACAAAATCAAACAGAAATAATGAGTCACTAATATTCTTAGGATTGGGTCAACACAGCGTAAAATCAAAATGAAGTACTTTTAAAATACCACATTATTTAATACTGTTTTGTTTTCAAGCTTTTTAGTTTATAGACAAATTAAAAAAATGAAAAAATAAGCAGATACCAAACCAATCACAAAACCAAACATTCCAAAACAAAAGATTGGAGAAAAAATATAAAGAAACGGTTACATTTGATGCATTTAAAATAGTTCCTTGAACACAAAGTAATATCAAGGAGTCTTAAATTAACCACGTTCGCTTTGTGTCAACATATTGCAGGAAAGCTGCCCAAAATGTTTCCCATGTGGTTTGAGAATTTGAGTAATGAAGACAGTTTTGTGTTTGTTTTCTGCATGTGAACACATTTGTGTAACAATATTTGGAAACACGACGGAGTCATTGCTGGCGGGTCTTTAAGAATCAGCATTTTGGTTAATACAGTGACAAAGTACAGTGTGGGAAGGGTTAAACAAACTCCAGAATAGCCCCAAATAATCAAGTTCCTTCTGTTTATATTAGAGAACAGATGAATTGTCTTCAACCATAATGAGTTCCACATTGGACAAAAGTGGGCCACAGGAGTTTGTTACGTTTTAATAGTGGAAGTAAACAGATAAATGGTGTGAAATTTCTCCCACCACATTACATACATTTTGTGCTACACTTTTTGGCTGATCCCCTGTAAAAAAAACAATGTAAGTAGTAGCTTCTCTGGATTTTTTTTAGCTTCTTCAGAAACCAAACATGTTCCCACCACACACTCTCTGGACTTATTCATTTGAAACTCTTAGTAAAAACTGTTAATTTAGCACATCAGGTTTCATTTTATGTATGCCTTTTACACGCGCCTGAACTGATCAGAAGTAATATCTCCCACTGGACTGTCAGCGTTTATGCGTTTGATTCCAGAGATTTCTCCGCTTAAGCAGTCTCACAGTTCAATTAGGCTGTTTATGTCAAAGAGTTGTTGGTTAACTGTTCTGGGAACATAAGACCATCAGTACTCTGACTGTGGGTGGTTCTGACTGTGTGTATCATTTACACTGCCTTGAGTCACTCAGTTTTTCAATCACATTACATACAGCACATATTGTATTCTGAACGTGTAAACGTAACCCAATTTTTTTTGACCAGTTTGAAGCCACATTTTAGCAATTAATCTGAGGAGATTTAACCAAACAAAAGCATTTCAGATTAATCGTTTAAAACATGACACATCGTGCATGCGGTCACACTGTCACGGCTTTCTGGGACACTTAAATAGAACGTAGCCTCTGTTAACTAACACCTGTGCTTTTTCTACTATGAAGGCTCAAAATGTCCGCTTTGATAAAGGCCTTTTTTTCACACCATGTCGTAAGTGTGGGCTTTAATTTGAAATTATTTCTTTATTTCATAATCAGCTTTTTTGGCCAAGTATGTGTATACAAAGAATTTGACTCTCAAGAAGAAGTTGCTTTCAATGTACTTACACACAGAACAATTTACTGGACGATAGAAATAGACTTGCAACATAGATCAGGTGTGAAAGGATAGGTGAATATATAAATACATATTAAAAGCAACAATGGCCAACAACATACAATGTCTACAAGTCAAGTGTTTCTGTAAATTGT